>MU377029.1:0-176838 GCA_022495195.1 Xylaria digitata
TTATAAATTATTAAAATAAAAATAAAATTTTTTATAAAAAGCTTGCTAGCAGTTAACTTTTTTAGGCGTTCAGTTATATAAATATATAGCTGTTTGCACTATTTTTAACTATAAAAAAAAAAAAAGCTTATATTTATTATATATTAAGCTTGCTTAATATTTAATAATACGTTTTAACCTTTTTGCTTTTTTATTAAAATTTTAAGTGTATAATAAAAAAATTTTAAATTTAATTTTATACGTTTTTTAAATAGCTTTAGCTAACTATATTATTTTTTTTTTATTGCTAATAAGCTTGTTATTATATTTAATAATTTTTATTTTAGCTTTATAATAAAAGTTAAAGTAATATATATAATGTTTAAAAGCTTTTTATAAAATATTAGCGCGCTTGTTGTTTAAATAATAATTTTAAATATATTTAAAATATTAGTTAATAATTAATATTATTTTTTAAAGCTTTTTATTTTTTTTAAAAAGCTTGTTAAATTTATAAAAGTTTATAGTAAATTAAACACCTGCTTTAATAACTTTAATACAAACATTTTGCGCTACTTTATAGTACGCTTTTAATTTGCTATATGTTACATACTTAGTAGTTTTAATCTTGTTATTTAGTTATAAAATAATTGTTATTTTTTTTATATAAGCTAATAATTGTTTTAAAAGCTTTAGCTTTATATGCTTTAACTGTTAATATTATTTATAAAAGCTAGCTTTTAATTTAAAACGCTTAATATAAAAGTTTAATAAGTTTTTTTATATATAAAAAGCTTATATTGTTAACTAAGCTAGCAAGCTTTTTATTATATATTGCTTATATATTTGAATTAAAAAACATAATAACTTTTTTTATTAATGTTTAAAAAAATCAGATTTTAGCTTGTTTTTCTAATATATTTTTAAGCAGTTTAATTGCTATAAAAATACTAAATTAATAATTATATTTAAATAACATGCAATATTATATAACTTATATATTTTTACTTTTTTTAAGCTTTTTATTTTAAAGTTAATTTTTTTATAGCTATATATTTAAAGCGCACTATTATTAACTAATATTATATTGTTTAAATAAGCGTTTTTTAAATTAAAAAAATAACAAGCTTAGTTAAAAATATAAATATTTAATTCCAAGTTTATTATAACGCAGTTTTATAATATATACAATTTAGCAAGCTTTTTTTTTATATAAAAAAAGCTTGCTATTTATATTATAAATAGTTTTATTAATTAATCTTTTTAATAAAAATAAATTAATAAGTTAAACTTAACTTATTTTTTTTTTGTTAATTTTGCGTTTTTTTTATTGCTTGCTAAACGTTTTTTTTGTTAGCTATTTTAAAATTAGCAATTTTTTTAATAGTTTTATTTACTTTTTAATTTAGTAGTTAAAGCTTTAAAAATATAAATTAGCAGCTTGTTATTAAATAATGTTTATAATATATAATGCAGTTTATTATATTAAAGTTTTTTTTTTTAGCGTTTATACAAATATTTGCTTTAAAATGTTTAATAAAAATGTTTTTAAAGTTTTTTTTGCTTTTTTAATTATTTTTTTAGCAGCTAATATTTTAGTGCTTAATAGCTTTTTTTTTTTTGCAAGTTTAACAAAAATATTTTTTTTTTTAATTATTAAGTTGCTTGTTAGTTTTTTTTACTGTTTTTGCTAGTTTAAAAGTATTAAATAAACCTTTTTTTATAATTTTTTTAATTGTTTATAACATATTTAATATTATAGCTTTTTAACAAAGCTTTATTATTATAATATATAAAAATAAAATATTTTTAATAATAATAGTGCTATAAATATTTTTAAACAATATAGCTTATGCTAAATAAATATTTTATAAAGCTTTTTTTAAGTTTGTAATAAATTTAAACAAGTTTATTGTTTTTTTTTTTTTTAAATAAGTTTTAATAACTTTATTTAGCTAGTTGTTTGCTTATTTAATAAAGTCTTTAATAAGTTTTTTAATAGCAGCGTTAATAAAAGTTTTATATTTATACTTATGCTTAAATTAAAACACTTTTTAAAAAGCTATACTAAGCTTTTTAAAGTTATTATATTATTAATTAATAGTTTGTTTAGCTTTTATATAAGTTAATTAGTAATTAAAATGTACTGTTTTTTATATTTATTTAGCAAGCTTAATAACTTTAGTTTAATAAAAGTTATAATGTTTATAAAAAGTATTATAATATTGTTAAGCTGTTAAAAATTAAGTTTTAGCTACTGCTATAAAATTTGTAAAAGTAGCTATAGTACGCTTAATATTTAATAAAAAAAATAAAAAATTAGCAATTTTTAGCAAGCTTGGTTTTATAAGCTATAAAGCTTGGTTTTTTTTAAAAACTATATATTTTTATAAGTTTTTATTGCGCGCATTATTTATAAAATCTTTTTTTTATAAATAAAAGTTGTTAAAAAAGTTAAAAGTAGTTAAATTTAATTTTAATATCGTAATAATTTTGCTGTTTTATTATTAAAAGCTTAGTTTTTTAATAAAAATAAAAATAATAAAACTTTTAATTATTAAATTTTAGTATATTGCGATTATGCTATATATTATTGTGTAACTTTATTTTTTATTTTAGTTTAAATTTATAGTAGTTTATATATACGCTAAAATTAGCTTTAATGCTTAATTATTAGCGCAACTAGTAGCTTAGGTAATAGTGATCTCTTTATCTATGCTTTATAGGCTTGTATTTCCTACTTTATTACTTAGTATAATCCAACAGTGACCTATATTTTTTTTTTGAGTTAAATTTATAATAAAAAAGGTCTGAAGCTTATTGGAGTTATATTAGTAAAGTTATAGCTTTATTGTTATTTTTACGCACGGACGAATTTTGTATGGGAATTTCCTTATAGGGTAGGTGCCAAGAAACCGGGCGACTCGCTTATGAACCACGTTATATAGTAATCGCATGGCCTAATTGATATCTTCTAGGAGTGTATATATACATGATGATGACTGTAACCTAGGATAATATACCCTTCAATTCTCCACCAAAAGCAGGAACATTGCCAACGGAATGAACCCAAGCGACTATGCAATCGCCACAGTTTTTCGTTAAAGAAATTAAATCTGTCTTATGCTCCAATTCCTCTAGCGTACTTATACTCGATGCAAACCCAATCTCTATTTGGGACGTTCCCCGCAAACCACCAAGTGGATTTCCAAGTCAAAGGACCTAGTCACTCTAACGAGCCTGAAGATTCGACACGGCCTCTTTGAAACCCATCAATTTCTTCCGATTCTCCGATCCGGACAGCGAAATAGTGAGCGTGAAGGCGGCTATTACGATGGCTAATGGTACCGACGTCGCAAAATACACTTTGAAAGTATCGCCGCTGATGTCGCTTACATGGGGTTGCATCGATAGAATGCCGGCGATCAAGCTCAGGGGAATGAATATGGTTGCTAGCAAAGTGAGGCGACCAATGTTGCGGTTATCTTCCAAGCTGCGCCGCGAGTTTTCTATTGATATAACGGCGGTGACGACAGCTGTGAGCTGATCAATGCGAGTTTGGTACTCCTCTAACTGTTCCTTAATGAGTTTGAAATCCGGATCGTAGCGACCGATTAAACTTTGCTGGGCATGGCCCGACACGGGGTTTCCTGCTAATTCTGGGTTCGCGGTAGGCTTGTGTGCTCTCTTAGTTGAGCTGTTCTCCAAGGTGGCCGTGAGTGTCTCGACCTGACAGGAAAATTGATCAATGTGCTGAATAGTCTCAGACACCATTTCGCGATAGAGAGGTACGAGCCGTCTCCACATGTGCAGTTTCTCTAGCATATTATTGACTCCCTCTTTACCAAGTCCAAAGAACTCTGGTTTGATGATTTCCCAATCCAGTTGATTCAATCTTGTCTTGATATAATCCGACATGGTTATCCATTCCGAGCAAATAAGGTGCAACAGAACTTGTATAGGAACAAGAGCTTGCGGGGAGTCATCGGCGGGTTCATTCGGGTAGAGGTTTTTTTGCTGGGCCCAAAAGACGAAATCTTCAAAGAAATTATCTTGTGCGGGAGGTTGTGAGGTGCTCGTTGGATGGGATGCAGGCGGCATCGACCATAACACACGGCGACCCAGCCATAGAGGAGTTCCATTTTTCACAGTCGGATCTAACAGGAGTATTCCTGTGATATTCATGCTTAGTCATTATATGCTAAATAGCAAGCTTGTATAATGAGCACTCACCCACGGGGGTTCCCTGTTGAGAACTTGTCGGCTGTAGATAGAACGTAGCCCTCGATCTTGTCAATCCTACGATTGCTCCCTCTTTGTCCCAGACCGACTTATTGCTTAAGTCATCATCCGGGCGACGTAAGATGTTGAAATTGGCGGCCTCTTTCCCCGCTTCTTTAAACGCTTGCCGGTGATTCTTGCGGCGATTCTCCTTTTCGATATCGAAGTAACGAGCGGTCACGTATCTCAGTTGCATCCAATTCTGATGCCTGCTTACGATATCTAACATTGGCGGATTCCTCCAGCGGTCGCGCACATTGTACCAAGCATAGTCAACAATATGTGCTCTGAAAAAGTCTGGCTCGATCCCGACTATAGCAAAACAGTTAGCAGCCGTTCCCGTAAAGATTGTGGTGAGGCTTGAAATTATGGTCGAATGGGATGATACTAGGAAAACACAAGCCGATCAAATCTCATTAGATACGTACATTTCTGGCCTAAGATTTCGATAACATCTCTTGAGAGGTCCTCTACGACGTATAGTCGGAACTCAGGACTGCTATCTTTGGTGTCACTACCCAAACTATCTCTCAAGGCTTGAGCTGAGGTCAATTTCACCCTTTTCACCTCAGTAGTGTAGTAGTCTAGAACGGAGACATTTGTTCTTTCAATGCGCTCGTCGCGCTCTACCCGTCTGTCTAATACTTCTTTAGGGCTTAAAGGTACCTGGTTTGTATCCAGATCTTTCCAGCGCTGAGGTACCGTGCCAATGGACATGAAATCTACCAAAAGCCTTAGATGGGTCCACCCGGCCTCAGATAGTCTCTTGACATGGGCTAGGTACGGATAACGGTCGTCTAGTGTCTTCCTGATAGGTCAGATTCGTTAGTAGGAACGTTAGGCATCGTAGTGTTGATATCTGCATACCCGTCTATAGCCCATTGTCTAGCGAGCTGCAGGTATGTTGGCTCATCGTCGTGGGCCTCGCCAAATTCGTAATTATTGGCTCTGAGCTCGGGCCTCCACCAGGGATCGGATTGGGATCCATCTTTGCGTCGGAAAGCACCCATTTTGGCCTTCAAATGACGGCCTTGGAGGAGGTAATATCTGGATGAATAATGTTTACTAACTAGTGTATTCAGGGCTTTATTTGTAGTTTAAAAGCCTTTGCTGGTTCAACCCTCTAATTCGCCTACCGGCAGGCTACGGCCACAGCCATAGCTAAGCCTTCAACGATGGTTCTGGTTTCTTAAGATTCCTGAGTGGTTTGAAAATTGGTTCTTAAATGCGAGTACGACGCTGCGCAGGTGAATGAGGGGCGCTGACGTGTTATTCATCGCCCCCTTTTGACGAACTCACTGCACAGAGCCTCATGTGTACACTACGTACAGTGGTGATATATGATTGTTTCAGCCATTGCATGACTAAAGCGGCAAGCTAGCAAATGGAACTTTCCCCCAGCTCACACATCGAACATTAGTAAAGTAGGCTGCCGAAACAGGTTCCGATAATTGATAATTCCTATTAATAGGTGGTTCGCAGTAGGTAGAACAGGACAGGCCACAAAAGTTGGCCCCTACTCCTCTTTCACTTTTTTCACTACTTCGAGCACAGTTGGCAGCATTAGCGCCCGTTTCAATTTCCCAGTATACAAGTGCGCCAGATATATCGAATTGGAAGAAAATACTATACTTCCTCATTTCTCGCGCATGTTAAACATACCATACATAACGATTAGGTATCTAGCTAGTATAACCTACCTAGGGGAGCCTATATGTAGAGTGCAATTCCTCTGTTTGACTTGCGCTAGTGTAGTAGCGACACTTATCTACCTATAATTTCTGAAAGGGTAATTGTCAAAGACACAGCAGCTTTTCATTGGCAGAGTAATCTTTATAATCTCTCTATCCATCACGCTAGCTCAATGGCATTGTCCGAGGAAAAGATAACGAACTGATTGAACGCGGGATGGATTCAGCTGGAGTTTATTGTACTTACGAATAATGGGCGGCCTCACTTGTACTCGATAGCTGATTCACATATTTCTGTATTAGTTCCTAGATACACTGAGCTGACAGTATCTGTTGCTCTATTGGGGCTGGGCGGTGAAAAATAGTCCGAGAGCCTGAGACAACTTTACAGTAGCTCGTCGCCACACCATACAGTGGACGCAGCTGCGCCTCGCTCCCATCCAACTGACATACAGTAGTGCATACAGTAAGTAGTACATACCAACCTAGGCTCTGCCTACTATGTAGAAATCTGACTGATAGTGTTTTGCTCTGGTCGGTCTATGATGAAAACAGGACCACCTTATCTAGAGTTAGTGTTTTGAACTTTTTGAACCAGCAGCATAGATCGTAGCGGCGGGCGCGGACTTCTATCCGATTTATATCAATTGAAACGGGTGAACTTAGTTGCAACCTACCTGTAATACAACTACACTAGTGTACTCGTCTTCGACAGATGAGGCGGGGGAGGGGGCAAAAGTATTTTTTTTTCTCGTCCCGTATCAAACAATTCATCCGCGCTTACCTTCTGTCACTATAGATCGTCACTTTAGGTTTACCTATTTTGTATAAGGGGGACTTTTGTGGAGATGGATAGTGGGACATCTCTTGCACATGCCTTAGGTTTGGGGGGATTGATGTTCTGGAGCAGAGTAGTAGAGGACTGTCTCAAAAAGTTATTTGCATAGAGCCTAACATCTTTGCAGGATATCTTATTAATTCACTATACTATCAGGCTCAGACGGATGGACACTACTATAAATCGAGTCAAAGCAAAGTGATGGATAGAGACTCCCTAGCCAGTCATAAATCTGCCCTGCCAAGCCGCCTCTGGTCCATCCTCGCTTCGTGTGCCGGTGTGAGTGGCTGCAAGACGTGAATGACTGCTGGAAACGGCATAAGACAATCTCTTAGTCTAACGCAAAGGCGCGTTGGGGAAATTGGCTAGACCGGCTAGTGGCTGCAAGTCAACGGTTCTCAAAAGCCCATTCACGAGATGCAGATGCGGCTGAGGCGCTAGTTGATCAGCTAGCTAGGGAGTTTCCCAGCACATCTCCATCTCCTTGGTTCTGCTTACTGCTATGATGCCTGCCGGCGTCTCATACGCTGTTCAAAAAAAAAAAAAAGCTCGGTGTCGCTTACGGCTGGGTAGTGAGAGGTCATGAGAGATCCTGTACAAATACAGCGGGGCTCCTTTCCCCGGTCAAGAAAGACGTACACTACACTCCTAAAGAACAGCCCATACCAGTAGATACTCAACCCTCGTCGAAATCAGTGAAGTGGCACGTCGACACAAGACGAAACCATCACTTAAAATTGACGTACTACGATCGCAATGGAGTCGGTTAGGAAAGGCGAGACACTTATCCCGACGCCCAAGTGGTTCATCGGCCTGCGGATTGCACAGATTGTCATATCATTGATCATTGTCGCTTTGGCTGGCTTTTTTATCCACGGCTACTATGCCGACGCGCTTGGCCTCGCGATTGCTTCTGTAAGTGAACCCTTTTACGCATCGAATCTCTCTAGGCAGAGGGAGGAAAAGGAAGCCTGTATTCAGTGGCTAACCGCTCGTCTTTTTATAGGGCATTCTGACGTGGATCATCGCGCTGTACGCCATCCTGACGGAGCACTCGGCAGCTTGTCGATCTGGCTACAACACTTGGGCTATCTTGAGTTTGGATTTTTTCATGATTATCCTATGGTTAGCGAGCTTGGGTGCCAATGCCGCCTTCCGCAGCAGTTTCGTCTACTCGGTTGATGCTGAATGCTACTCTGACGGTAGCGCTATCAACTCTGGCCACTGTACCGTCTATAAGCGCGCGGCCGTCGCGACCCCGACGGGGCTTGCGGTGCTCTCATCCGTAGCCGGCGTCAGCGCCCTGCCGCTACTTCTCTTCGTCGTCACCTTTGCCTACGTTGCTCACTTCTTCCGCCTCGAATGGGCCAAGCATAGCAGCGATGTCGAGAAGACAGCCGGCTATGCTCCCGCTCCGACTCCCGCTACGGTCCAGTCCCAGCCCTTCGTCACCCAGCAGCAGCAGCCACAACCTCAACCTCAATGGGCTCAGCAGCAACAACACCAGCCCGCTACCTATGCCCAGAGTCCTGCCTACGATCCCTACTCACCACAGAACACGGGATATGCTGGCGCCCCCCAGGGCGTTTACAACCAAGCCATACCTCAACTCCAGGAGGTACATGGCAGCCCTTATCCCCAGGGTACGCCGGCTCCTGGTCAGCCGTATTACCCTCCCCAATAAACGTTATCGAGCCATTAAGATTTAAACCGAGTTAATGTTGGATGTGTTGTTTGCTTTGTAATAGTTCTCAGATTGTCAGCTTTCTTGGACGCATGGCTACTTAGAGAAAGAACTATTGGTAGCAAGGCGTTGGGGTTAATGCGTGTATATTCATCATGTATGATGGCAATCCATAGATATGAAACTGTACTTTGGGGGCCATGTTAATAAATACCATAGTGACGGTGTGCTTGTATCCATATGATTCAACCGTGGTAAAGTCCAATGACTTGTTCTCGTATTGCAAGAAAGGCAAGAAAATATACTCGTTAATAATACGAAACGAGAATGATTCTCCCCGGATCCGGTCCACTTCTGCTAGTTAGGCAATTTGCTAACTTTATTCATTCGACAGCAAGTCGTCATAGCATTTTACGCTCCTCTACCCTGAAAAAAGGAGTCTATTGGAGCGAACACCAGGCGGGAAGTAGTCTCGGGCTTCTCATGAAGATATAAACATCCCACAGAAGTTTGGGGAACATAGAGGCGTGTAGGAGATCCTTGCGACAACATTTGGCTTGGGTGATGCAGTCCGGATCAAGGTGCAGGGATCTCATTATAGAGCGACGTCTATGGTCCACGTAAAACTAGTTGCGTATGACCATCCATGTAAATAAGTTCTAGGTGCGGATATAGTGTCGGCTTATAGTGTTCCGCTAGGCAAACGCAACCATTTTAACTGATGACAATACTGGATATACAAGGAGCGTGCAAATTCGACAATAATGCGTGTATTGGCTTTCCCGCGCCAGAAGTCAACTCACGATCAAGACAGGGGAAGAACTGGGGTTGGTGAGGATATGGTGATATTATATTAGTAGCAATTCACATTACGTGTTTATACTCATTATTTTTCAATACAAACTAACGCGAGTTAGCCGCCTAGGTACTTCAATCTTTCCACTTATTTGGCCTGCGCAGTGTATCCGGTCGTAGGCACTGGTTTCTCTAACCGCCAGGCCCACAGTAGCCAATCCTCAACTACGAGGAAGTTAAGCAGAAACCGATTGCAGATAAACGAGAACCCCACTACAACAGCGCCAGCAAATGCATCAAGGACATAGTGGTTGGCTGTAGAGATGATCGCGAGTAGGATCAAGGCCGGGTAGAAGATGCCTAGGAATAGGAGGACGGCACGAGAGGCTACCGAACGTGGTACATCTCCGCTCTCCTGCTTAAGGATCCCATTCATTTCGAGGTCGTCATTGGCCTCGTCGCCGAGGGGGTGTAGATGGCGCAAGAATCCGCTCTCGTAGACCAACGTGCAACCGATGGCGAATGCATATCCAAAATGCATACTCGGCATGGCGGCAAGTGCGTTGACATAGTCTCCTTTCATCCAGACGCTGCTCGCATCCTCGGCTTCCACTGTGTCGACAAAACCGTACTCTTTCGGTAGAAGGCGTGGAGGCATGCACGGATATAGAGTGAAAACAAAGAAGGCGACAAAATTCGAGAGTGAAAGAGTGCGCCGTGCAATGCAAAACCGTCTATGGGTTGGTGCCGTGGCATAGTAGTAGGCAATAAAGCTAGAGAGACTTTAGTATCTATTATTTATCGGCAATTGCGGGACAAGGGTCAAGCTTACGCTGCTGTTCCGGGGATATGAATGAGAGCATACGCTCGATTGAGGAAGGCAAGAGCGGTTCCCCTCCAGTCGCCCATGTTGGCACCAGTCAGAAACCATTGTTGTATTCTCCATTCTACCCATCGCGCATTATTCGTAACACCCCCCATCCCTGTGATTTGCGCCTCGAACTCGAGAATTGATGTGCCGTGGCCCTGGGCAATATCCCAGAGACCTTGGCTGCCACCGTACCAATGACTTGTAATTAATATCGTCCCGCGATAGAGAACGAGCGCGATGACCCAATAAAAGATCTCGACGAGAAAGGGGAATTTCTGCAGAATTCTAGAGTGAAAGTGTCGCGCAAATCGGCTTGAGTTGGGAGTACGGACGGTCCATCGACCAAGGATTCGGCGGGTCTTGGGAGGATGAAGGGAGGCCAAGTCTTCAGGGCGTTCCCAGTCGCTGCTTGATGACCTCTGGGACTCTGGGCTGAGTAGTGATCTTGCGCTTTCGTCTGGGGATCTACGAAAAATGGAGTAATTCTTTCGTCGCGTCGCATACATAGCCGTGAAGAGAACGATTATGATTACCTAAGGATATTAAATCAGCACGTTTGCTTGATGCACGAAGATGAGGCGAGGTGAAAACCCTACCAGTGGTTCCATCCACCGACTCCAAACTTGCTGCTTCCATTCAGCCCTATCCCGCCATGACGGGCCTCCGTCTTCTTGACCCATGATAAATGGTCGTCCTTGGTTACGTTCACGGTCGTGTGCTCATAAATGCTAGAGAGATTTAGAAGGAAGCCGTCCTAGTAGTGACAGGTAATATGGAAGGAAAGAATAGGACAAGAGTAGGTGAAATGTAGATGGCACCTCAAAGTTGTGGTGCTCGAGAGAGGCACGCGACAATGACAAGTGAGAGTGGAAGGAAACGAGAGAGGCAAAAATAGAATTAAGGAAGGGGTGAATTCCGAGGTGGAGGGAATTCAATAAAGAGGAGGACATACAAAAGAGACTTAGTAGATGCCAAGTTAACTTTGCAAAGTCTGGCTGGCTAGCGTACACTACACTACTCTCTTTTCTTTCTTGGAAGGGAATGAAAGGATGAGATACCCCCAAGCCGAGCCTGGCTTCTGCCTAGGTACCGAAACAACCGTAGGAATTTGGTGCTGTGGGCATGTACATCATGCAGTGATCTAGTGTAGTGTCAGTAGGATACAAGTTGCCGATTGCCCGGCGTAGGGATTGATTCAACAGGGTCATTTTGCCAAGACAATTATCGCCAAGAAAATGTTGTTTCGTGAGAGACGATTCATGGAGGATTACCTACGCTTTGATGGGGGGAGGGGGGGATTTTTTGGGGCATTTTTTTTAATGTAGATAATACCTTACCTATTAGGGCTAAAGGGAAAAGGAAAGGGGAAAAAATATTAAAAAATAAATAAATAAATAAATAAAAAGAGAAACGAAACTACATACCTGATACCTGAGGTATGCCGTAAATTATTACTTACCTGTACTGTGAATGCTATCAAACCGAGCTTAGGTAGTGTACCTAGTATTGCCTATTATAGTGTAGCTTGAGTGTAGGCAGGTACCTACATAGTACTAGGCATATACTACTACAGTAGGTGGTGTATGCAGGAGCGTCAGGGCAGCTGCCAGGGGGACGCACGCGACACGTATAGTATTACGTAGAGCTAAGACTTGCCTGCCCTGTTCTAGCGTAGGTGAGTATTTAGTACATGATGTACTATGTAAGTAACTCATCTCAAAATCGGGATTCTCCTGTTCAAGCACCTTGATTTACGGGTCACGAGGACAATATCACATGAACTTTGATTGACTGGCTGTAGTGTATAAATGAGTGCAACTAGTGTACCTAGTACATTCTACGGTAAAGTGAGACCAAAAAAAAGCCACGGCATATTTACTCGGTAGCGTATAGTAGTGTACCAGTTGTATTTTGATCTCCCATGCCGGTTACCAGTGAAGTAATAGTACCGTAGTGTACGGGGTCTGGTTAAGAGTACACTAGTGTAGATATATGGGGGCCCTATGCGTCAAGAGTTTCGAATTCAAGGGGCCTGTTGCGGAAATACCGTCAATTGTCTCAAAGCTGTAGCTCCTCATACTTACATAGTATGACTGATACGTGTTTAATCAATCACAAATGAATGGGTCTATTAAGCAGATACCTAATGGCTATTCATACCTTATCCCCTATAAAAAACTTCGAGATATAGGTTGGGGGTTATCGATAATAGATATTAGTATTACGATTCCATCCCCAAATGATGACGTCCAAAGTGCTGCAAATAGCTATACACAGTAAGCACTCCCTCCCTATTCCCTTTATTTTGCCACCTACACTATGTATTCAGACTTCAATGACGTGAAATAGAAGCATTGTGATTTCTGTGCTAACCTAGACATATTCCTATAAACATAGAGAAAAGGGGGACCGGAAGTTATGGGGTATAATACCGAGGGTTGACAACAACATACTAGTGTAAGTAAAAACCAACAACCCATCTCATACATCTTGCTTCACTACTAGTACTAGTGTAGTATATTGATCTTATCTACTACCTAGTACCAGGTAAGCAAGTGTTCGGCGAGTGATTGATTATACACTACACAGGTACGCACTACAAGTACTTATCTCAACAATACGTAAAATACGCGGATGGATACGAGTAGATACGCGGGTTAGTAGTGTAGTGCCTAGCTCCCGTTCCCTATTTTAAGGCTAAAGGATCCCCTTCCGGTCGCTAAATACCGCCTTAGAGAGCACCAGGTAAGATTCCCGGGCCCGTAAGATTCCTGCCGCTTTCACGTGCGGTCTGGATAATTAATTTCCCACATAGCATAGTAGTGTACAAGGTGGACTCTAGTGGGGATTTCGGCCTCTCTCCATCTCCGTCGCGGGCTTTCAGCAAATACAGTAGACTAGAAAATATCTTACTGACCCAGCTCAACCATGAACGAACGGACTTGACGCTGCGTCCATGTCTACCACACCCTTTTGCATCATGACTTTGGGCCGACTACCAGGCGATGGTACCATCTAATGCTATAATCTACCTGGCTATCCAAGTAGATCGCTTGACACTTCCTCCTTATGATGTTCCCTAGAACGCCGCGAGGGTGAAGGCAGGACGAGAGCAGGATGAGGGGGGGGAGGAGTATAAAGAACCAAGACTGTGAGGTCATGGCAGAACTCATATAACAAACGTACATACACTAGACTAGTACCTACTGGCATGACTATGTATTTTGTACCAAATAGGTGCCGAATAGGTTGTCAGCTGTTAGCGACCGTCGAACAGCTGTATGTGAATCCTCGCAACTAAGAAATCACGGTTTTGGCCATGGGATTGGGACAGGATTGGGAGCTTGGGCCCATCGAGATGCAGGAAGCTACCTCAGGTACTCATAGTGGCACTTAGGGATCCACAGAGCCTTACGTATACCTACCTATGTCACTGTATACTTAGGTAAACTACACTGCCTGGCTGCACATGTAGGTACACTATACTAGGTATCTAACTTACATAAGCTGGCCCAGTCACCCCAGTCACCTAACCTAGCCACCCCTTTTTGTCCGGCCAACGGGTGCGACACGACACTAACAGCATTGGCCAATTCAACCCACCAAAGCTTGCGAGCCTCGTCGCATGTTCAATCTATCTTTTCTACCACTGTCTTTTAATCTACGCGATTGGGGAACTTTGAAGCTAGGATTTACGTGCCGCGGCCGCTTTTGGTCCTATCTACCACTTATTCCTCCTCTCAACATACTCTCTCGCAATTCTGAGACGCGACCCCGTCTTGTCGCATCTGTTTACAACTAATATAGCCATCGTTCAAGCATACTATCTGAGTAGTCGGTTCATCTAGGTCTAGTAATCTAACACCGTATTCCCTTCGTTTATCACGTTGTAACAAGGGCCGCTGGTGTACATTTCAGTCGATAATTTTACTACTCCACTTGATCCACCGTAATGGCCGAGGAATTCAACGAAGATATACTAGAGGAGCAGCCCACTAATCCCGGCGGTGATGTCGAGATGGCTGAGGGTGCCGAGGGCGAAGCCACGGGCAACGAAGGCATAGTGCTCCCCTTCGCTGAAGGAGGCGAGTCGGAACCGCGCACCACTTTCATTAGCTACCTGACCAGCCCCGTGGTCACTTTGATTGTCGGCAACACCGAGTTCGATACCACCATCCTTACCGCACACCAGGCCTTGTTGGTTCAGAGCCCCTTCTTCGCCGATGCTTGCGCCGCCTTCGCCGACGATGGAAGCGTAAGTCACGCCATTGTAGCTCATAGCTTTCCTCCTTGCGCAACACTAATATCCATCACCTTTTAGCCGCGACAAATCGAGCTCGTGAATGATGAGATCGATGCCGTCGGCTGCTTTCTCGAGTACTTGTACACTGGCGACTACTTCCCTAAGAAGCTGCCAGGCCAGCGCCTACTCGAGCCCGATTCCTCCGTACCAAACGTTGATGAGACCGGCGAACAGCTCCTCAAGCATGCGCGCGTCTATACGATAGCGGAGAAGTTTGGCATGGACAAACTCAAGAGCTTGGCCAGTAGCAAGATTCACTGCGTCAACTCGACGGCCAAGGGCGAGATCAACTACGCTCGTTACATCTACCAGTACACTAGCAAAGACGATACGACAGTGCGCGCACCAGTTGCCAACTTTTGGGCTACCCGCAGCCATACTCTCCGTGCCGAAGCCGAGGACGAGTTCCGTTCGCTTTGCTTGGAGTTCCCCCAATTCGGTTACGACGTACTTAGTAAGTCACGTTTCCCTCTTGCGGCTAGCTTAGTTGCTACGATTCTTGATATTAACAGCTTTCTAGCTCGTGTTCTCGACGAAAAGCTCAAGCGCGAGAGAAACGAGAAGATGACACCTGGTACTTCAAGCACGCGCAAACGGGCCCGACACAGCAACGTATAAATATATTACACCATGTAGTCAATTTACCATCTCAGTCCAGTAGATTTATATTTCTACGAAAGCCAGTGGTCGCTGGTGATTCTGGATCAAACATTGGTGGTGGGTGTTGCCTCAGCAAGCATCTTTATACCGTTTGTTTTACTATTTCATCCCGTCTACACCAAATGAATATCTTCTCACACGGTTGGACGGGATGTGCTTGCTTATGACAGAGTATATGATTTGCTGTTTGGGCAATGGGGTATGGATAGGGTACCGATCGGGAACTAGGAACTGTAACAGTAAGGTGATCGGGAAGCGTCACATTCATGCGTAAGCTCTTGGGATTGCCAGCCTAGCTTCGTCCTCTCTTATTACAAGAGAGTTCGCTAAAAATTCAATGTACCGAATATTTGTAGTTCTTCAAGTTGAAATTAATCCAAGTAACCTACTGGTTACTTAACTCCTTGATACCACTCAGGATTGAGGTATGTAAGGACAGTGGCATACCACCCTCACAGCCAATTTTAGTCTCGCGGTAGATAGTTCTCTCTACTAACATAGAAATCCTTCAATAAATATGGTCCGGCGAAGCTGGTGACCCCGCCATCGAGTTGCGTAAACTAGTCTATGTAAGTGTTATTCTAACTACTTAATACTCCGACAGGTTTATCTTATCTTTCATCAAGTCTTAGATATCGCATCAGTTTTTCCAGCACAAAGTACAGCATGAGATAAAAGTTGAGGTTTGGGTTAGAGCTCGCGATCAAAGATCGGTAATCAAAGTAAGGGCAGTGGATATTAAGCCCTCGTAACTAACTATCTAAGTAGTTAGGCTAGGATATTTACTCTCTCAGGGTGCTCAAGTCCAACTCGGCTCAACATGCAGCCATTTCCTTCAGTGAAATAAATAGTGTTAGTATTCCAAACCGGCAAACGCTTGGGCGTCATCATCTATGTATATCGCTACCGATGCGGCTGTCGTCAAAGACTAAGCCCTTTTTTCTCGGTGAGAATTCGGACAACTCCGTAGGGTGTTTGCGCCGCTTCGTGAGCGGGGTTGCAAACTACTAGTAGCGTCAATAGAATCGCAGATAAGAAGTTGTAAAGAAGATCAAAAAACTTTAGGGGGTCTAACGGACTATTCACGTGTAGATTTGGAAACGAGAGGGTGTGAACAGAGATGGTAAGAGGATTCTAAGGAAGTGCCCGTCGCCTCTATACGAAGATCATTTCGAATTTTACACACCTTAACTACCTAGGTAGGCTTATGGTCATTGCACTATCTAAGCCAAAAGGTGTGCTTTGCCTTGCTCGTGCAACACGTCGTGCACCGCCTTAAGAACTACATCATGGATGCTCCTATAGGCAGCTACAAAGCCGTGGTTTTTGCTCAGTGACCGTCCCGCGGTCAAGTCAATTTCTTTACCATTTATGTCCGTGATTTTCCCTCCGAGTTCCTCGAAAAGTAACATCGCACCGGCGTGGTCCCAGATCTTGCCAGTACGTTCGCGCTTTTTGTAGACCCAGACTGTGAAGTTCGCAAGGCCCAAACCCAGAGCTACCCAGCGCAAGACCCAGGCAAGAAAGTCGCAGCCTTTGGTAGTGACGCCAAGCCTGGCCATGATCGCTTCATGTGCATCGTCTACGCCGGAATCTAGCATATGGTAGCACGAGACGGCACGTAAATCCGCCACGGAAGCGGATGCGGCATGTGGTTCTATTTTCCGAGGTACGGGCTCACCAGACGTCTCGACAAGCGGGCGAACATAGGTGCCGTATCCCTTGACGGCGAAGACGATAGAGCCTAGGCCGGTAGAGTCAACAGTAGAGTTGTCGATGGGCCCGTTGGCATTTGCCGGGAGTGTTGGGCAGCCCACGACGCTGAGAACTTGCTTGCCGCCCTCTAGGAGCGCCACGTTAATGGCATATGCTTCACGTCGTACGAAAGTCTTGGTTCCGTCGATGGGGTCGAAAACCCAAACCCGACCAGACTCGGGGCCACCAGGCTCTCCAAAGCCACATCTATCAATCATCTCGCACATCTCGTCCGGCGACCGGGGCAATTTGCATAGGGCCTTTGCTTCGTCATCCTGCGGTCGAAGAAGCAGCTCCCACACACGACTCAGAAGAAGTGGGTTATCACGAAGATCTGCGGCTGACTCCTCTCCGACGAAGTTATCGCCGGGAAAGATACTGTGGATGGTCGCCGTGAGAAGAGCCTGAATGGCGAAGTCGGCGATCGTCACGGGGCTCAAGTCCTCCTTGTCAACCGTGCCTTTGTCATCAGAATGTAAAACCAACTGGCTGATCTTTGCTGCTGCCTGGACCGCGTGGATCGCTACTTGCAGCTCATGGGAATATGGACTATCCATGACTGAAACTTATTAGCGTGCCCCAAGCAATGCGGTATAGGCGACAAGTAAGAGTATCTTTGAGGTGTTTTGAGCTTTTTGAGGTTGCCCCAGGTTAGCAGGTTTCTAAGTGGCAACCGGCAACACCCGACGCCCAGCTGGTTTCAGTAGTTTACGAGGTCTCTCTTCACTTGAGAATGCGTGAGCAGGCATGTGTAGATACTCTATCATATAATTAATGGCTGCCTACTACCCAAATGATGACCAGAATGATCATAATGCATTGTCTCGTTATACTTCCACCCATCCAAATCTTCGGGGTGGTTGTTGATACCACGGCTGATCATTCTTAGTAGGACTTAGATAGGGCCTCGGGGCCTCAAGCGGCAGTCCAGATTGTAGAGAAAACATGACTTCAATTGGGTCAAACTTGCCAAATACGCTTTCAGTCTTGCTGTCGCCTGTTTACCCATCACTATATTCAGTCTTCTAACTAAAAAAAGCCGTACCAAGAATCATCAAGGATATCCTAGCATTGCCTGCCCCTGTGCCCCTGACCCTCGCCAGCGCTCTTGCTATCACGACGCATATATAGGGAGATCAACGCTGTTTGACGGTGCCACAACAGCAACCCGAAGTTTTGGCGTGTTGATTTCCGGTTCCGCGGTACTGCAACTTGACAGTCGCCCTCGAAGCCCACAAGCTCAAAATTTTTCATATTTACCGCAATATAATTTTATCGCCAACCTTATTTACAGACCCCCCGCAGTGTTTATACGATCACCCCCTTCGTGTGGTTTTAGATCATGATCTATTTCTATCGGTTGTATATACCATCTCGGTATAGAATGGCCGCTACCGTTTCTTATGTTCGGCGCAGGGCTTATCATAGTATATGTTTTATGCGTGATCATTCTCCCACAGCTTCACTGCAGTCAGCAACGGGAACTTGGGGTACGTATGTTTTTTTCGATCGTGCTGTGGATGATGTCACTGTTTGGTGATTAGGGGCTGTATAACCTTATCGCGCACGGCAGAATGAGGAAGACGACCTATCGGTCGTTTGGATTTCTCCATCTCTGTGCTACAACAATGACCATCTAGCATGGTTTGTGGTATGGAAACTCCACTACGGAAGGGTTCGGGCTATTCTTGGCCATCGGTCTCTTCACGAAGTTTGTCAAGTTCTATTGGTCAGAGTGGTATGAGTAGTTTATATTCAGCTAGTAATTCTCTCTAGGTGTCAAGGGTCCTTGCCCTTCTCTAATACAGCCTGGGTCCTTTGCCATCTGTATATAATCTATTGCTCTAGGACCAATGTTGGCCTTTGGGCCATTTCTAGTCCTAAGGCTGCTTTTGGCCCTTTCTCTCGGGCCGAAGGCCTGCGATATCCTACAGGTATTAGTTCAGCTTTAAGCAGCACAATCTCATTTAGCGATGACGTGCTATGAATGCCGTTGGGAGCGCCATCTTTTCTTGGCTACGACTACCCGAGAGGGTGGTTCCCTGATTCGTGAACTCACGAATGAGCCTCTATATTGTGTCGGATTTACAACATCGGAAATTGCGTTAAGCCCGTCGGGAATCAGTAAATCAACGGACGGTTTGCACGCAAGGAACCAACAAAGGCCGGATGTTAGACAAGCTAGGATCGATCATATAAAGTGCCTGCTTTGAAGCCTGATCAAGCAAGCTCCTCATTGACACCGTCGCATGCATCACGAATCTCATAGCAGCAATAACGACAATAGCGGCATATAGAATCAATATGCCGCAGCTCTGTGGAAAAATAGTCGGCCCTGTTGGCTTCGGCCGCATGGGACTGACATGGCGGACAAAACCGTGTTCTCAGGAGCAGGCATTCGAAGCCAGCGCGCCGCGCTCAGAAATGGCGGTACGTCGTGAAAAGCTGTCGCTGTGTCATTATTACCCTCTCCTTTTCGATTCTCCCCTTCAAGACTTGACTTCGCTTTCTTCCTGTCCATGGGACGCTAATGCGTGAGACGGCAGACAACTTCTGGAATGGTACCGAGTTCTACGGGACAACGGAATACAAAAGCCTAGTGCTTGTAGAGAGATACCTGCAGAAATATCCGGAAGACGCCGATAAGATATTTCTTAGCATTAAAGGTAGTGTTAGCCCCGTGACTCACGAAACAGACGGCTCGGTGAAGAACACCCGTCGAAGCATCGATGACAGCCTTTCCCAGCTCAACGGCCGTGCCAGAATTGACTTGTTCGGCTTTGGCCGCCGCAATCCAAAAGTCCCGTTGGGAGTCACCTTTGGCACTATAGAGAAAGAGGTGGTCTAGACGGGCAAGATCGGAGGTATCTCGCTGTCCGAGGTGCGGGCCGAAAGGATTCATGAGGCAGTAAAATATACCAAGGTGTTGGCTGTCGAAAATGAACTCTCGCTATAAGTTGTCACAATCATAACACTAATCCTACACTACTGCCTTATTCCATTGCTGGTTGTGCTGATCTCATGACAACTTCTCCACCGAGGTCCTGGAGAATGGAGTTGCAGCCGCGTGCGCCCAATATGGAATTCCGCTCATCGCTTACTCGCCCATTGGTAGAGAGATATCGACGGGTCAGATTACAAAATTTGAGGACCTCCCGGAAGACTCGATGATGCGTCATTTCCCGCGATTCCAGCCAAGAAATTTTGAGATCAATACGCAACTAGTCAAGCAGGTCAAGGAGATGGCCGCCAAAAAGGGATGCATAGCAGCCCAGCTTGCCATCAACTGGGTGAGAACATCGTCAAAGCGTCCTGGAATTCCCACCATTATCCCAATTCCCGGTGCCACAACAGCAGAACGAGTGGAAGAGAACAGCAAACTTGTCAGTCTTACAGATGAAGAAATGGCGCAAATCGACGCCACTTTGGCTAAGTTTACGCCCACTGGAGCTCGCTATCTCAATTCTATTCCCATGGACACTTAAGGCTATGAAATCTTTACCTATGACGTCGGATGTAGCAACCAGGGCGGTGGTGAAAGCAAGCATAGATGCTGCGTCTCTGAGAACCACTCGGCTATTTAGTAACCTAAGAAAATTGACCACCACGAGAACGGGGCTTACATAGCTCTTCTAGTGAACCATATAGAGTCATCAAAAGCTAGTTACGAGGCCACAACAGAAATTTCTGTCAGAATATAATCTTTTCAAAATGTGGAATACTGCGGGTTCGCTTTAGAGCGGGCATATGTACTATGCTATCCGTGAAGAGAGCGTAGATGAATACGAGTAAATCGAAATTCGACTGTAATAAGTACTAGGGTAGCAATGGCGTGACCTCAGTAACGGAACAAGGTGATTATTGTCGACTGCATATGATATTATGTTATATATATTGGCAAAGTTTGTAGGGTGGGAAGCGCCTCATTCTGGCGAGTGTTCCAATATTATATCTTCTATTTTCATGCAAGACGACTTTTTGGTCCTAATGAATTAAGTTGAAGGAAGTTCGATTACTACAAACTAGAACTTATAAGTGTATTTCTCATAAAATACTAATTATCTCTGCTCTACTAGTGGCGCTTTAATAACCTCTGCTAACGTGGCCCTCAGTCAGCTCGCCACGGTCTTCCTCAATGATCTTCCCATTAACTTTGTGTAGCTCCAAAGACCCCTTCCAGTGTGAAGAGCTTCCAAAGTGTACTATTCCTAGGGAGGGGTGCAAAGAGCTAGCATTGGTGAGCCGAATATAAATATATTATACCTCCTACTTCTTGCCGATAGTTGTTAGCGGGGTAATTAGAGGCGGGTTGGAGGTTTCTAGCCCGCCCTCCTGACTCTCCTTTGCCTCCGTTCTTACTGCGGGTGTCAAATAGCGTACGAATAATGAACGATTTATCGCCGTACCTCATTGGGAATAATGCCTATACAGTTAGTTACTCACGAGGCCATGCAAGGCACATAATAAACGGTTAATGCTAGTAGGGATTAGTGGCGTCGTTTTCCCTTACGCCATCATATAAGCAAGGGGCATGCCCGACCCCTGTATCCCTATAGCGGCTACGTTGGAAATAAAATATGCTCCCCGGCCTTTCCCCTCACCCTCGCCAGATTTCTTCACCTCGTTCTCGCCGTTTTCACCTACACGAGAGCTGTCTCTAAAAAACAGGCGCATGATGATCTACCAATGTTTCTAGCGGATCAAGCCGATGTTGCGCACGAACGAACATAGCATCATCTCCATAGCGAAGGGCTTCCAACGAGGTTGCGCTACTGCGTCCCAAACTGTCGCTACACGTTCCGGGAGTCTAGGTTCCACGGAGAAACGCCAACTCCAGAACTAGGGATAGAACCACGACGTGTGAGAAGCACCACGCTCTATTTGCTTGTGAGTTAGGTAGTTGTGTGCTCTCTCATTATCACACAAGGCACGCACCGCCACGATCATTCAACAGACACCTCTGTACCGAGTGTTCAGAAGAGTTGGTATAGAAGCCTCTAAGACGGGTGGTTCTAGCATCCGAAATTGGAGTCCTCCATACCACCCTTACCCCATAAAATCCAGACAAGATCATTAATAACGGTCATTTTTATAACGTTTACTACATAATTCAGTTGATAGAAGTGCGAATCCAAAATATATGTTCAATAAAATGTTATTGATACTAATGTCTCTATATAGAATTCCTTTAAACTGGAACGGGTAAGCGAATTCGAGAAGTTACTAGGTATTAATAGAATGAGATGATTGTGGCGCGAAGTGTGGTGATGAAACGAGTAGTCCAATCTAGGAATTGTGACTATCGTCCAATATTAATACGGACAAATGCTAAGGGATGTATCTAACAGCACCAAAAGCGCCACGGGTCCCTTCGTCTCCACGTGATCAGTCTTACATCCCTTGTCGGCTGGCAACTTGGGGGATGTGTAGCTGCAGCATCAAAGACGGACATGTGCTTGCAGAGAGCACTGGAATTGGTATCGTCGGAAGCGTAGATGGCATCATGTGAGGTACATCGATCCGATCGACAAAATTGGGACGGATTAAGCGGAAGGTGAGCTAACAACACATTTGACACATTTGTTAAAATAGCGACATTAATGTGACAAGGGGCTAATTATAGCAGTTTGGAACCGAGTCTATTCAACTAATAATTCTCTAAGGGTCTCAAGGGTCCTTGGATTTTAGAGTTATTTAGTCTGGGACTCTGGGAATACTAGGGCCTATTTATGCCTGCGAGGGCCTCATACATTCCAATGTAATTCCATATGATTCCATCCGTCCAGAGGTCCGTTACGCCTTCATGCCTTATTGTTGGTATTCTTGCATACAGGTCTGACATTGGTGATAGCTTCATATCCAATCAGTCTCATAGTCCTCTACTCAGGCACGTAGGTGTAGTCGGGTTGTCCCATAGGGACTAGTCAGGTCTTGGCAGTCTTGGCCGTGTGACAATTAAGAACATAGCTACGTTTGTGAGCCAAGGGGGACAAAATAAAAAGTCGTTTTATCAAGTCATGGTTTCGTTATGATGTGCTTTCTATCCCTCGGCGAGCTTATTCGGATTACTAATGGAACTTGACGTATATTACACGATCGAATAGTGGTTCAAGCTTAACTGGTAGAGATGGGATAGACCACCGGTAATATTAAAAGAGCATATATATTAAGTGCTATCGGAGAAGTTACCCATTCAAATAACCCAGGCCATTCGCCTTCCACCCCTTCGTTAGCCACCCTTTGTCCACCAGCTTGTAGTCGTGTTTCTAAAAGTGCCGTTAGGATAAGATAATGAATCTTTCAGTGACAAGAAGAACATTAGTAACCATCTAGTAGGGCTTATCATATGAACATCTTCCCAAATAAAGAAGCACGAAATTGCAGTTACACTCTAGTATTTATCATCGTACCTGGCCTAGCTACAAGGCATGCCACTCCTCCCCATGAAATGCCCTTAGTCCTATTCTGTAATACCAGTCACTCAGATCTGGATACCAGGCTCGCGGCCCCAATCGATAGGCCGGGTTTCTTCATCGTCATATAAGTTGACCAGCGGAGCAAAGATAGGTTTGCCTGGTTCCTCGCCATAGATAATTTTCTCGGTGTCCTTCTCGGTGAGGGTGCTCCAATGCCAGTCCGTCCACTCGACATTGTTGTGCTAGCCGCAGTCCATGTGTTAGTTACGACCATGACCAAAATCGGGGACTTTATGTTCCATACCGTTGAAAGTTGCTTCTTGTCGTCGGGAAAGCCACAGAACACAAATAAAGTGACGTAGTGTTCGCCTTCCATCACGTTCTCCGTAGTGCGGATGATGTCCTCACCAGTCACCTCGAGGCCGGTCTGCTCGCGCACAATGCGCGATGCGCCGGCCAGGATTCGCTCTCCGCTTTGGAGGAGGCCGCATGGGTAGGACCAAGTTCCTTCATACCATAGTCAGGCGTGTAGCATGTAGAAAAGGGTCATCAGGTATGTGCTCACCGGAGCCAGGTGCAACAAGGCGCTTTCCAACTAGAAAGTTGATGCCCCTAGATTTAGGCATGCCCTCAGGGATATTGTCGTCGTAACCCCCCACCATTCCTGCAACGAGGATTCGAGGAATGGCGGGTTCGGGGCGCCGAAGTAGGCCGAGTTCGGTCTGGATGCTCGAAGCAGGAAGCAAATCCTCAGCGGGGTGCTCCTCCTGGTCTGCCTTTTCGGTTCTTGGGCGCTTAGACATCGCGAATAGAGTAGACTGTCTCTTAAATGCTAGTTGGTGTGATACCGGGAAAGGATGAAGCGATAATATCGACAGGCTATCAGGGTTTAGTAATGCAAGTCACGGTCTAGGTGATGATGCAAAGAAGGGAGGAGGTTGACTGTAATGCCCGTGTTCACGATAAAAATATTGCTATATGCTGGAAACTTCTCTTTAAGTAGTCCATTCGTATTTATTACGTCCGTAGCCTGTCAGTGTCACGTACGTACGTACCTTTAGTGACGGCGTTCACAACGCGCTATTGAGGAATACTACGTCTACAGTGATTATAATATCGCCGGTCGTCGGCAGCTGACAAGGGATGGAATCCAAGATCCGGTAGAACCTATTTTGACGTGTCACATCATATGCATCACGTGCCTCCTCGTTGGTTCGCGCCCCAAGGCATTCAGATGCCCATCAATAAAAAAAATGCCTAGGTATCTGCCTATCCGCCTTACCTACATGTATATATACCACTACCTACAATCTAGGTTAGATACATGTAGGTATGGATTACTAGGTACCTACCATGCATGACTACCTAGGTACCCAACTCCATACCTGTCCATATGCTCTTTACCTTCCAGCTGCATATTCCCTCCCCCTCAAGCTTGCATCTCCTGTGCAAAGGTTGCAAGGGCTGCAAAAGCAATGCGCCCACGCGGATGCACCGGGTCATCACACTCTTGCATCTTGGTCGCCTCATTGTGATTGTCTCATCTCGACACCGCCACCACCATCCTCACCGAGCATAATCACTACCACCAAACTGTCGACTGCAGACATATCTTCATCCTTTCTCTCTTCTTTGTGGTCATCTAGAGGCATCATGGTATGTCTGTTTTTATGTATTGTTCTATCATTCAGATTCTATTGCTAATTTGTTGATATTAGCCCCTTTACACTTCATATTTCTATTGTGTAGGTAGTACTAGGCATAGATCTGCCTCGTGCTTTACTGAGAATTACCAGTGCACGTGTGGCTGTGGCCCGTGGAACTCAAATACCACAGACCATTGCCAAGAATGTTGGCACAGTAGATGTAGCTATTGTCGAATCGAAACCGTCGGGAGAAACCGGGAGCTGGATCAAAATTCATGCTGTATAGTGTGCAAGGGGCACTCTTCAGTTTTACACGCTCCAGGGAATGGCGCCATGGTCATGGGAAATCGATTTTGGGCGACGCAAGCCCGCTCGGACATATCTCTTAGAGAATGAAGCTTATTTCCGATATAAGTATGAACTTTCCGGTCGAAGGGACTCCTTCATCCGGACGGTTATGAAAGATTCTCGCGACTCTCAACGCTTTTTTTGCCGAGCTGACTGCATCGAGAGCTTCTGCGGCAATTCGAGCATCGAGGCTTTGCTCAACGTCTCGACCGGTTTAGCCACACGACCAATTGCTCTACTTGATGACAGGAAAGCGGACCTTGTTGATATGATCAAAGAGACGGGCATCTGCCGCACACAGAAAGGCCCTCTTAGTCCGAAGCAGTTATATATAGAACTGAAGAAACCGGTATGATTAGATTGAGAACCGGCCACATTGCCAATACGCAAGGAAAGCTCACGCAGATTAGCGGTATAGCACAGCAGACACTGTGATATCTAATATAGGCACTACAATAGATGCTGGTGTGCTCGAAATAGAGCCTGATGCTGAAAGACGACTGATGTGAGCACAGATACGTGTTTACCGCTTCAAGATGTTAACAATTTCTCCTAGTTACATAACTGATCTGAACCACTACACGGTTCTTGCCTTGCTCGATACAGCATCCCGCCAACAAGCATACTTCCTACGCGATTTTATTTGCAACCATCTAGCTTTTGCACCGAGCATAGGAGTAACAATCCCGGTATAGATTATTGCCCCACGTCGAAAGCTCGTTATAGGAGCGTCTCACAGCTGATTTACCTTCTAGTTTACTTCATTCAAGAGCTTCGCGTTTGTGTTTCACTTCCCCTACTATGCTTGGAGAACGGGTCCAGTCTATTTTAAAGGCGACCGTTATATGAGCGATGGGCGGCCCTTGAGGCGTGGCCAGCGCCTTGGGTTTCTTGACGAGACTCCTTGGGGTGTTCGCGTAACAAATAGTGAAGATTGTATCTACGAGGCACAAATATCATGTCTCGTAGCTGGCTTGGATGACTCGTCTTATATTGGATACGTTTTTGCTGTAGGTATTAAAGCCTTTCGTACATTTTCTACCGGTCTCCTTGCCCTGTAGGATCTGGCAGGTTCTGTCAAGTTAAACCTCGATATTTCGACTAATATCTTTCCATGCGCGCAGGATACATACCACAATGGGCCGCACAACGATGAGAGTGTAACAAATTACTATGAGAAATCCAATATGCCAGGACACTACTCCAGTAAGCAACTCTCGGAGTTATTTTCTTCTTGTTTTAGCAACCTTCAACATATCAATATCCCTCCCCAGGTCGAACAATAGACCTTTCAGGGTTCCGAAAGATAGATCTACAGTTGAATAGCAATTGATAACCCTGAACATATAGTGGATCCCTTGAGCGGTGGAATGCTCGAAGCAGATCGTCCCTTATGGAGCCCTCGCGTATACTTTCTACGAATATTGGAGTTCAGGATAGAGTCGGTCAAAGAAGAATGGGTCAACGCTGTATCAATGATACAGAAAAAAACGAAATCTTATGTAAGTACAATATTAACTCCCTGAGAGCATCCCCTCGTTTCCCACTTGAAGCCCTGGAGAACTTGATATAGACGCCGACATTGCGGTACTTGGCCCACTAGGCCGGCTCGTCTTAGAATGGTGCTTCATAAAACTCCGTGGAAACAACATACTATTCGTATTCTAAGACGGCATTACAGTTACAAGACTACCAGGTTTCAAGAGACGTCTATCTATCTCCAGACGTAGTAGGCCGAGGCGAACGTCTAAGGCGTTTCCACGACTGGACCGGAAGCACGGTTCGTCTTGTGATGGATCTGATCCATGTTCTGTCAAAGACGCTACACGCCTGCGATAAGTTCCAGAGCCGAGACTGTGAGTATTTCCAAGATGACAACGCGTTTCACAAGGATACACCTCCGCCCTCACTATGTCTCGCTGCCATCGCGAAGCATGTTGAGGAGATGAAGGATCAACTTCAGACTTTGCAACATCTGGAAAAGGTGTGCAATAACATCTCGCGTGAGGTACGGTTATCTCTTCTCCTGAATTAATGGGTTTCATTTGCCCAAAATATTTGTCGGCATGCTCAGGATCTCCAAGCTAATGTGAGTGACGTTTAGCTTGAAGCGTATATTGCACTAGAAGACCGAAATATTACAATGATTCAGGTCCGGACGAATGAGAGCGTTAAAGCCATTGCATTGCTTGCATTTGTGAGTATCGGTTAGGTAGTTATATAAATTGTAAGCTGCGAAACAAGCTAATTGCCTCCTGCTAGCTCATCTCCCCTCCAACCGTAACCTCGGCCTTGTATAGTATGCAGGATAAGGTGTTACCTTGGGAAGCCGACACACGTAGTTGGGGCTTGACATTGGGTTTCGTATATTTGTTTCTTGGTCTGGTTTTGTGGTTTCTTCTGAGGCGCTCTGATAAGAAGACAGACCAGGCCCTCCAGGAACAGGTACGCACTTCGCAGTCATCGATTAAGGCAAAAGCTCGCCATATTTCAGGGAACATACGGTCTCGGATTGAATCCATGGGCCTCTATGCTAGGTTTAACGCCAATAACTCGATACCTTTCGAAATTGACGATAGACTTGTTGATGCCGAAGAAACCGAACTCAGCAACCTCGGTCCCCAACCTCAACCTATAGACCTACTGTAATTTCACGGCAAGGCGCGAAGCAGATTTGGCTAGTATCTATTCAATATTTGTAAAAGTTTCCCGTATGAATTGCTTTAATACGTGAAACAAAGTCTGTAAGTATTTGGATACCGTACGCGATGAATGTTCCTAACAGTCTCTACCAACTGCCACGTCTTATATCAAGCCTAGCGGATAACGAGAGCAGCTACCATGATGAGATGGATTCGCGGAGAAACGACGTCGATTACGAATTTGCCTGTATTTTTCCGCTAGGCCATCGTCACGCATGCCAAGGGTATACCAAGACCATGGCAAACAAAAAAGCCCACCAATTAGACGATGTTATTCGCAACCGCATAATCTCGACCTAGTGCGCCGGCGAGGGGCTTTAACAACCATACTACACGGTGAGCTGAACGAACTCTCTACAAAGGTGTGTATAAACGAAAATCACGGAGAAAGCAATGATATCCCAGTTGCGTTTGCTCGCCCAGCATCACTAAGGCCAACAACCCCACGGGGGAACATACCCCAGGAACCTCTGCGGAGCCAACGAGTTTTTCCACCCATTAAATGATAAGCGAATGCATCGTCGCAACAGCTCACTATACTATCAGTAGGATGTATCGCTGTTGCTAAACCGTATTAGCCAAGAGGCGCCAAGGACAAGCAGCACTTGGAGCACTTATTTCATCCCATATACTCCTTTTCTCCAAAGTTGTGTTAGCCCGGGGAATTGGATATATATGACAACCCCGAAATACGCGCGACGGTTGCTGATTCACCCTTCCCTGAACCGAATATCTACTGCAACTATGAGGTTTATTCTACCAACACTCGCAGCTGGGGTGGCAACGACCACCCCTTTAGCCATTATGGCCGATTCGTTCATTAAGCGCGGAGTACCTTCGACTATTAACTACAGTCAAATGACACTCTACGGGGGATTTGAACTAGCGTACAATCTCACAGGCAATGAGAAGTATGCCTCGTGGTATCGTAGTCAAATCGATGCCCTCATACTTAGCGACAGCACGATCAAGGGCTGGGATTACGAGAAGTACTCCCTTGATAATTATCGCATGGGAAATAACCTTCTATACTGGTACGAGAAAACAGGGGAAGCAAAGTATAAGGGTGCTGCATCCATCGTCCGTCAGCAGATTAATCGGCACCCAAGGACCGCTAGCGGAGGCTTCTGGCACCGCAACCCTGAATACCCCAACCAGATGTGGCTTGATGGCATTTTCATGGCCGATTCATTCTACGCCAAATGGACCAAGTATTTCGACGAGAAGAATACGACGGCTTGGGATGACATCGCCGTTCAATACGACAACATCGAGACTCATACGCGGAATCCAAAAACGGGTTTACTGGTGCACGGGTACGACGAGAGCAAAGTGGCGGTGTGGGCTGATCCTGTGACGGGAGCGGCACCGTTGGTATGGAACAGGGCCGTAGGATGGTACTTCATGGCCCTCTTAGAGGTGATCCAAGTGTGGCCGCAGACGCATCCGGCACGCGGAAGGCTCATTGGGTACTTCACGACTCTCGCCACTGCGCTGAAGAAAACACAGGACGAGTCAGGTGGTTGGTGGCTCATAGTTAGTCCCCCGAAGTCATTATTTCCCCCCTTTGGCAGGTTTCAGGCTTCATTGCTCCTACATGCTCCCGAAACATGAGCTGAAATCTTTTTTCAATAATTACTAACTCCAGCGTGTAAACAGATGGACGAAAAGTACGTGGGTGCCAAGGGCAACTACATTGAGAGTAGTGGATCGGCCATGTTTACTTATGGCTTCCTGAAGGGTATAAAGCTCGGGTTGCTGGATCGAGACCAATATCTCGCGCCTGCGCAGAAGGGCTACAATTTGCTGGCTGACAAGTTTGTCATTGAGAAAGACGACGGGACTGTGGACTGGGAAGGAACGGTTGAAGTCGGTTCCTTAAACAGCAATGCCACATTCGAGGTGAGCCTCCCTGCAAGACTCTGAAGATGATGAGAAGGCTGATATCTTGCAGTACTATACATCCGTGCCCCTCGCCGTTAACGACTATAAAGGCGCCGGCCCCTTCATGTACGCCTCTTACGAGATAGAGACGTTGTAATGCTACAGCTACATTCCCCGATGATGATAAGTATTATCTCGGCTGTCGTTCGTTATCATTGAGCACTACGGTAGCCCCCCTTGACGTATTATGGTAGTAGCATCCTCCCTTCTTGAGAAAGGTGTAAATAGAAGCAATATTCAATATAATAGGTCATTATCATCATTCATTATCTCGAGTACCCCTGATATCCCACGGCTAACCTTCCTCTCCCTCTCGAAAAATCGACCTATGACCCTCCAAAGCTACCCAATCCACTAGGCATAATAGTAGATTATAGTCTCTAATCATAGTAGGTAGGTATTGGTGCTGGCAGTAGGTGTGTAACAGTTTGCTAGATTATCACGTCTACTCGTCTCGAGGGTGAGTGCGAAGCCGCAACAATTCTCTACTCGTAGCAAGATGGCGCGCAGGATATCGACGAGCTTGTTCGATGATTGCAGATCTCACGCCCCCATCATGCTGAGCCTGTACGTTCGCAACCGAATATTGAACGGGACGAATGCCCGGCCCGTAACCCACTTCATCCTTCTCTCCAGATTTTCTGTCGCGGTCTTCGAAAGTGTCCCTAAGTGTCCCGGTTTCGAGTAATATTTTCAGGTCATCAGCGCTGATTCGAATCTCGCTGTATTTGTAGTCTGTGTCCTCAAATGAAAGATCGAGCGTTGCTTCCTGGTATCCGCTTTGAGAAGGCATCTCAGCCAAGCCTGAATGACTGCTGTGCGGCGGGCTGTTGTCATCGTCGGAAGTACGCGACTGTGTAGCGGGAAAGTTCTGTGGTGAAGGAATTTTCTTTTCCGTAGTCGGATTACTCTCTGGGCCAAAAGGCGTATCACATTCCGTATCCGGCATTTCCTGGACACACTCGTGATTGGGCAACGTCATCGTGGAATTATACGCGGTTTCCGAGTGGTACAAGTTGTCGAAGTTCTGGCGACGATTTCGAGTGCTGATGTTTATTAATATGAATAAATCCCGGACACGGCGAGTAATAGAGCTTGATAAACGAGAGATCTGTTTCCTCATAACCCTCACACTCAAGACAATTCCTCTCTCAGACAATCTAATCCGGATTATGAGAAAGAGCCACGCCCCAAGGAGCAGGGTAAGGAAGACAGAACGTGCGATGGCGAAGACTATAATGGGATTGCGACCCGAACTAGCTGGTATGGAGGATCGAGTGGAAAAGAACAGGAAGACAAAGGTATTGACCGTGGCGTCTATTGTCAAGGCATATAAGCAATTGTCTGCAATTGTACCCATGCTAGATTGGGATTTGCCTTTGGATGTAGTATGGAATAGAAGTGCTTCATATCCACTCACTTTTCAACGGTGCCCAATAGCTGAGAACGCTGCCTGTTCCCTTTCACCTATTATCGAGAATATCAACCGCTTTATGGATATCTGATTCTGAAATTTTCTCCTTAGATAAAGTTGACGGGGTAGGGATACTAGATTAATGACCATAGGCGGTCGTTATCCACCTGGCTTGATAAATCTCTAATTGAGTCTTTGTCTGGGAATGATGCTAGGAGCCTCGACAAGACATATCGTATCTTACAACATGAAGTGTTTGTTCAGTTCGTTTCAGACTCTGCCTCATTGTGCATTAGATACTCAGCCGATCCACGTGTCTTAATCAAGTCTATGATGTCGGGAGGATTATTGCCGATCATAGAGCAAGTACTATAACTATTAGTTACGAACTCAGCCGAAATAGAGTAACACGAGAAGGACAATCTATAAAGAAAAAATAGTCTCGCCTTGTCGTCTCGCACTTAGATATCCGAACTCTCTTTCTATCTCCATTCCGATCGTAGAAAGTTGGAACTGACTGACACTCAGATACCGAACAACCATTAATTAGTAGGTATCACGACGGTCACCCATGTTCTATTCTCTGAGAGCTCGGAGCGCTCTTGAAGGGTTCGTTATGATGATTAAATACACGCATAATACGAATACTATGATAATTTGTTACGAACTCATCATTTAAAATAGATAGGCGCTCGCTTACAATGAGGCATAAGTAATACGGTCAACACGCACTATGATAGGTGTGACTCCGAATATGCGAATGCTCTCCCCAAATACATTAGAATATGCGCCTTGCCGAACCCGAAATTTTGTGACATCCAAACCACCGACCACCGTTTTTTTCTGTACCCCGATAATGCAAATATTTTTCAGCACGTCGGCTCCTGCCCTGGCCTATGGGATGCCTGATCCAGTGCGTTCTAACAAGGGGCGCTGGTCCCAGACGCTATCCTCCGCCGCGCTCTCCTCGTCCTCTATGGCCTCGGTTCTGTCTCCGTCAGACTCGTCCTGGTCGTAAATGAAGAACTGAGCGAATATGCTCAGGTCAAGGAACAATGTGCCTAGACTGCCTGCTAGCCATGAGGCATTGACCAGTATGTACTTGCCGTAAATTCGGCTAGCCTCCCCAGGTCGACATTTTGTTTCATGGCACACGGGATCATACGCGAAGATACTCAACACATAGGTCAAGTTGCCCAGGCACGCAAAGAGGAAGAAGAGGATACTGATACCCTCAGTAGACTTGCGCCGAAAATTCAGGAGTAGCTGGGGTAGCCGGGAACCAAGGTATAAGATAGCACATAGCCAACCAAATATTTGGCCCCAAAGATCGAGCGCGGGGAAGTCGTCCACAGGTGTAGTAGGTTTGTGGCTCGAGTAGCCCCGGCTTAGGAACCATCCAAGAATGCCGGCCGCGCAAACCATCAAGATAGCTACAGAGTTCCACAGGAAGGCTTGTCGTTTCGTGGGTGTGGGCGGAGGGGTAGCTGGTTGCTCAGGCGTCATGGGCACAGCCGGGGAGAGATGTGACCAGCCACTGCCCCGCCTTTCCCGTTGCGAGAAGTAATCGGAAAGCAACCCAGTACTCTCAGTAGGCGCGCTCGTCGCATGGCCATTGGAAGGCTTCGGGGGCGCAGCGTCATCCTTCCACGTAAAGCCCTTGTAATAGAAGCATTGTCCTAACAGAACGATGTCGGCGATAGTGTAGTATATGGCGAGGATGAGCATTGTAGGCAAGACGCCCTGAAAGACAGCGCCGAGGACGTTGAAGACATCACCCAATAGCCAGGCGATGATGAATTGGACTGAGAGGCCGTCGGCAGAGCGCCGTCGAAAGTTCTCTATGATTTGTGGGCTAAACACCACAACCCATGCTGCGATGGATATGGAGCTAGATCAGGAAGTTGGTATTCGTTAGTGGGGAAGCTCATTGAAACACAGCATATAAGACGAGAGGTTGGATTGACGATGATTTGTTACTAGAAGAAAGCAATAATAGCTGGCCGCTTACCCGCAAATACCTGAGATAGCCTCAACATCCAAATTTAGAGGGCCTGTAGGAGGCGCCATTGTCCCGACGGTAGTAATATATAACACAGTCTAAGATGCTCGTCAGCCTTGTTCATCGTCAGTGAAGAAAAGTCCCCACTACTGCGACAGAGGATCGACCGTCTGCAAGTAATGTCGCGGATAGAAGCAACACACTAACCGATTTCGATAATTTCCGACATCGACCAAGACACGCTGGATGCCAGGAAGACAACAAAGTTATGTTATCTAGGTACTAGCAGGTAAAATACCAGCTGAAGGTTTTTTTCTCCAGTCTCCAGTCTTGAGTCTAAGTCGCGAGCTAAAAATGGTCATTCGCCCCATTTAGACTTAGTTACTACTCTCAATATGGCAAAATTCCAGGGGTCAGCACCTTGGACTAACATGAAGATCTATTGAGTCGCGCCGCTATAGCGCGTCTATGACGCATTTCTCTGCCCCAGGTTGCGTGCTGATTGCGGGGAACCTCGTTGGGATACTTGCGAGGATGTCGGTCATCGCTAAATACTTAAGATTACATACATTCTTATTCTCGGGATTTTTAATGGAAAAAAAAAAAGATTACGTGATCATGCATAGTGCTGTCAACATTTTAAAAGCCATCAACTTCTTTGTCAGCTAAATTCTTGATCCTGCTTTTTGAATACGGCTTCTAGCTTCCGCTATGATTTTACATCGGTTCTCGCGTATAGGCATGATATGGTACAATAAAATAATAGTATATGTATATGAAACCTAATTATAACTCGTTTTGGTATGGGATGGGAACTGCGTACTTACACAGGTAGGTTCTTGTGGTAGATTGGTAATCCATTTCGCTCGTATCGTGAGAAATCCCCCCACCTAATCCACTAGGAGATCTTCGGATATAACACGACCCAAAATGAAACCTATCTAAGCATCTCTCCAGCTTATGAGTGCAATATTCGGGTGCTTTCGATCCAGTTCGCACTATTTTCCCGCCGTATCTCGGCCTATATCTATATCTACACCGCAGCGCATACACACCTGACTGGAGACATATGCCTGGTTGTTCATACATACAAAAGTCCTAATTAGCGCAACATCTCACTGGTTTGCGGGGAATCGATTTTGAGTAAAGAATTGAAGAATATCGCGGGGATGAGCACAGCAGTTCCGGATCTGCCGATCCTCGCCACTGACGACTCCATGTTGTCACGCAAGTTCGGCCGCGAAGTCGCCAACTACTTCTCTGGTAGTCCGCTGAATCGAGTATCGTTTTTACGGACGGATCACGCGTTTTTGAATGCAGCGTTCGCTCATCCGTCAACATCCTTCTTGCTCCTAGATAACTACTCACCACTAGCCAAAGACACCTCCACGCTCGCTTATGTTAGTAAAGAGGACATCGCAGCCTTAACGGGGCTAGACCCTTTTAGGAAGACGGAAGAGGAACAAATTAAGAGCTTTAACTCTGCCGTTACCCAGCCTATTGTCTTATTTCTTGGCCTGGATGAGAAGAAGACTGGCTTCGAATACCGCGAGTATAAGGGCAATCCTTACTTTGCTGTTGATGTGACACCCAAGGGTTCCATTGAAGAGAAAGCGAAGAGTGTGATCGAAGCTGTCAAGACCAAGCATGGAGTGTCATTCACCCCAGGGGCCAGGCTCCTGACCTTGAACGCCCCCGAAGGTAAGCGCACCATCTATTTCATGTAATACTCATGGCAAGTGAAGCTGAAGGTTACGGTAGCTGCAATTTACGCCCAAGCACGTGCACTACTAGACTGGAACGCACGGAATCCTTTCTGTGGTGGTTGCGGCGAACGGACCATGTCCATCAATGCCGGCACGAAACGGGTGTGTCCACCTACAGATCTTGCTGGCATCCCAGAGGGCGGCGAGCCTAAGAAGCGCGCCGACTGTCCTACAAGACATGGCATCAGCAATCTGAGCTTCCCGCGAACTGATCCCACGGTAATTATGGCGATCGTGTCGTCCGACGGCACCAAACTGCTACTCGGCCGCGGTAAGAGGTATCCGCCGGGATGGTATAGTACGCTCGCAGGGTTCCTGGAGCCTGGGGAGTCTATCGAAGAAGCTGTGCGGCGAGAGGCGTGGGAGGAGAGCGGTGTCCATGTCGGTCGTGTCGTCATTCACAGTTCGCAACCCTGGTTAGTAGTCTGGAGTCTTTTATTTCCCCCTTTCAGGGTGTCTCGGAAGTATAAGTTGCCTAACTAGGAGTTTTCTACCCGTGTTGTACCCGCAAGCTCCTGACAGCCTTTCCGATTTTTATCATGCATAGCAATTATTAACTCGAGATATTAAATAGGCCTTACCCCGCGAATCTCATGATAGGCGCAATAGGCCAAGCTCTACCCAACGGCGAAACCATCAACCTAGGAAATGACCCAGAGCTCGAAGACGCTAAGTGGTACACATTTGATGAGGTTAGAGAGGCGATGGGTATCAGCACCGTTAGGTTCGGAGATGCCGTACCCGAAGGAGAGCGACGCAAGCTGCGTATACCACCCCAAACTGCTATTGCGAATCGCTTAATGGCGGCCGTCATCGAGGGATACCTAGGCCCCCCGCCAAAGATGTGATGACAATGAGGCTGATTCTGCGTCGAGAATGGATATATGGATATTGAGTTATAGAAAAGGGTATTGTTTGGATGGCTGACTTTGCCATGTAGAGGGCATGGTGTTCTAGAGGGATAGACAGAGTATGGAAAGCTTCACATAGATATAATGAATATATCGAACAATGTCGATGAGCACGGCTCAATAGTCTGAGCGTGTTTAAGTAGTACCTACCTACTTGTAGTGTATGTATGTAGCTAAGCACTGCACCAAGTAAGTACTTAAGTACCTAAGTACCCACCCAACCTCACGCACAAGCCACCAGACGGAAAAAAAAAAACCTCGTCCCCCACCGCTCAACGAATTGCAGGCCCCGCACTAAGCACCTATAAATTCATGTCTCCCCTTCCAAAATTTGAATTCTCTTTTTCTTCTTTTCTTTCCTCATCATCAGTATGGGATAAATCTATCATCGTCAAATGTTAAATTTATTTCTACAAAAGAAGGCTCCGCTAAATGCGGCTTGCTGAGGGTTATTCTTCATTTCTTTCAATGAGTTTCCTTCCGTTCCCGGCCTCCTCCAGAAAATACCAGTAAGGCACTCTTCCTAATCAGTCGCCGACGCCAGCTCTTCTAGGTTCGGGACTGTGGGGTGCCTAGCACATGAACGAAATACTGTGTTCGGTTTGTCCTCAGAATAAGCTCAATTATAGTTTTGTAGATACAGGTGGGCACAGAATTTGCTCATCCTTGGGTTCGTGATATTGAGAATGAAAAAGTGACCAACATGAAATGAAGTCCACAACCAAAGTGATGCATGCGCTTGCTAGCATAGCACCGTACCCCAAACAGTGGATCAAATGCAGTGCTTCACGTTTATGCTGTGATAGATGGAATTAGCTACTTGGTCAACTGGCTAAGAATATTACAAGCTAGCATACAATTCGTGGACTAGGTAGGTGATGAAACAGCGTTGTGTCAGTAAATAAATCATAGCAGGGACGAATCACACATCGTTCATCGAAAACATTGGAGGTTCGCATATATTAGCAACCTAGTATCTACTCCGTGTCGACAAGCCTAACTTTGTAGTAATACTAGGACTACATCCTCCAGTGGTTCGTGAACACCGTTTAGTAGAGACGCTTAGGTGGCGACATGGTAGCCTTGATGGTCAAGCTACCAACGTTCTGCCAGCCCTTCTTGAGCAGCGAGACGAGGTAGTTGATGGCCAACATGATGTTGGCGACCAACTCTTCCTTGGTCATGCCAACATTGCCGACAGCGACGCCCATGCAGAGAACCTTCTTGAGCTGGAACTTGATGGTGGACTTGACCTCGTTGAGCTTGCCGGTAAGGTCGTCAGCATGAGAGACGGGAGTAGGGAACTTGCCAGCTGTAAATGCATCAGTTAGCTCATGTCATAGCACATGGAAATAGTCGGTGCTTACACTTGGACAGACCCGGTCCCAAGAGACGAGGGATCTGCTTGATCAGCGTCTCGGAGGCGACGAAGGCGTCGTACTTGCGAGCAAGCTTCTTCACCAGCTTCTTGTTCTTGTTAAGCTTCTTCAAGTCATCAGCAGACATCGAATCGACTCCGCCGTGCTTAGCACGATCAATATCGTGCTGGTCACCGAGAATGCTACATCGTAATCGTCAGTGATTAGGGTCTCGCGCAGCGTTCCGGTGAGGCCGAACATACCAGATGCTCATGTTGGGGCGGGGAATCGCAGGCAGCTTGACGGTACCGCTGAAACGCTTATCACGCTCTACATGATATGTTAGGACGACGGCCAGCGATTTCGGGGATATGTATCAGGCCAACGCACGAGGGTCATAGTTCTTGAGGCCGATCTGGAGCTCGACGGTCTCGAGGAAGTTGCGCTTCTTGGTATTGAGGGAGTAGTCGAGGAGCTCTTCGATTTGGGTACGCACTCCGGCTGTCAGAGGTCAGCATTCCTCTATATATATAATGGGCGAAAGCAGCGGGAAGACGAACCGACTGTGATTTTGGACATTTTGACAGTCTTCCAATAGAGATACTATTGGTGTGGATTGTTGCGTTCGTTGGTTGCTGAAGGGAAAGGAAGGATCTGGTCGAGGTTGCTGAGACGAAGGGAATTGACCAAATGGTTCTCCATAAAATTATTTTGTGTGGCCCACCACTATCAAGAGCCGAGTTAGAGGGGGGGAGGGGTTCCTATCTCCTTATCTAGATAGACTAAGCCACAAGTCTTGTTTCGGTCTAACTTGCTAGCGCTAGTCAAGCCACAATTCTGTGCGCTGTACCTTAAAGAGGTATACCAGGTAGGTAGGAGGTACAGTGCACTATACTCAACCCGAAACGTACTACTCATATCGTATTGTCTCGACTCTGTTTCTTCATTCTCACCATGCACGCCACCACATCATTCCGAGGGCACAGACGATAATGTTTCTGACGAGTTTCGCAAACCATACCCAAAAGGGAAGCGTAATAGCTTTACGGATAGTTATCGGTGATCTTGATCCGCTAGAAGCCCGGGGATAAGCCTCACAAGCTTCGATTACTTCATCGAAGCTACTTAATTCCACGACAAGTTGCTTATAACTTAAAAGTATGTTCCCAGTTCAAAGCCAGGCCCCGGGTGGTTGCAAAAAAAACCTACTATGTACGAACCTCCGCATCATTGTTTTAGATTGACTCAATCATCCGAGTACTTGGTCGTTTCATTCATCTAGAACCTGTGGTCGAACCATGCTCGCTCGACTCGACTAAGGTAGTATTATGCACCCTTGGTCACATCTGGTGACAAGGGCAAACAGGGCAAATGATTGACTGCATACTCTCCGGTGCAGGCATGCATATATACTTAGTTTAACGAATTGTGATCTGTATCTGAGAGGGCTCTTGAAGGGCACAGAGGCTGTTGCCTGAAAAGGAGGACACAAAAAGGTTTTTTGTGTATATGTAGAGCATAGAGGTAGGTACCGGATAGTTTATTGATCACTTTCTGCACCTTTACACTTCCCACTTGTGTGGGCACGCGACTATTCCAAACCGTCCGATCATCGACGTCGCCTCGCTCGCATCCCATGAAACATACCAGCCCCGCTGGCATCCGAATAATAACCCGAACGTAACTGAAATAGGATGTATCACATAGATCTACCTGTATAGCCATAGGGCCATTGGCGGTCAAAACGTTGAAGCCGATGAAGGTGGCCTCTCGTTGTACCTAGTCTCATGACGCGAGGCGGTGAATGAACAAGACGAAGTTCTTACTAAAACGGGTTCAAGATTTGTTACATCCCGGTAGACAGTGCTCTCTCAAGAAGGATATTCCAACACAATTCGATATGGCTAGCTAGCCTCCTATCAAGTTCAGGTGAAAATAACAATTTCTAGGAATTGTAGCCCCATTCCGAGAGGCAACTATAAGATGTGCCAGCTATAAATGCACATCCCCCGCGTATTCCCCATAGTTCAAGGTTGATAGCAAAATAGCTGAGTATTTAATGTTTAAATTGATCTCCCTATATAATTAATTAAGATTACCAGCTGCAGTTCGAAGCTCGATAATCCCAACAAGGCCGTCCCTATTTCCTCTGGGCGTAACCAACGGGACTCTCCTGGTCCAGTGGTCACAAGCTAAGGGCTTCCTAGATAAACCGGACGACGACGGCGGCGACGACGAAGGATGAAGGTACCTGCATTCGAAGTGGTTGCCAGTTGGCCCAAGCCAAATTACACTGATCCGGAGTCGAGAGCACCTATCGGGAAAGTCATTGGGTCGATATTACTTGCCTTAGTCACAATCATTCTTGCTATTCGACTCTACTCCCGCAAGCGATTGACGAAGGGATTCGGCTTAGACGACACTTTTATCTGCCTAGCATATGTACGTCGAGCAGTCCCGACCATGAAGAGTGTTCACGATACTAAGGCGGATAGTTCCCCGCGGCCGCATTCACCATAACTGGGATTATCACTCAGGAGCGCTTCCAATGGGGTCGCCACATTTGGGACGTCGAGCCGAAGTTCTTCAGCCCAAATCTCCTTCTAACGTACGTGTTTCTCCCACCTACCTCAACAACAGCTCACACCCTATAGACTAATACATTTGATACTATTCGACCTGGCGACGAGCCTCACTAAGCTATCAATGCTCGCCATGGTCCGGCGTTTAACGGCCGCGTCGAGAAACAGCCTCGAGAACGCAGCCGTCCTGACTCTGGTGGCATTGATCACCGCCAACTGCTTCATCTTCATCACGGTAGAAATATTCCAATGCTGGTATGTCACATCATTCATGGCGACTTAGCATTATGCATCGACTTACAATGGCCAGGCCCATCTCGTCGGCCTGGATGCTTGCTGAGCCCTCGAACCACTGTATCAACGAGGAATTCCACCTCATGGCAGCGAATATTATCAATACGGTCACGGACTTCATCGTAGTCCTGTTTTCCATCCGAACAGCAATGGGAATACAGCTATCTCCCAGGCAGCGCGTAGTCGTGTGTAGCCTTTTCGGCATAGGCCTGGTTGCGAGCTCCGTGGGTATCATCAGAACTTACTTCACGCATCTCCTGCTATACGCTACCGACGGAGATACGACCCGGAGGACCTGTACGTATTTAAACTCTCTTGTAGCTGATCCCTTAGTCTCCTTGCCCCCGCGTAATCTGGCAGGTTCTATGAATGCTGTACCTAGATATCTCGACTGATGTGATTCTATAACGGCAGGGTATCTATGGCTCAGCAGTCTCGTAGAGCTTCACCTAGGAATCGTAAGTATCTCCCCATGGTTCGTCACTAGCTTGGGATCGATTGACCAACTCCATCATTAGATATGTGCCTCGATCCCCGCCGCGAAGCCCGTCTTCATAGGGTTTACCAAGAAGCGGCAAATGTCCCTCCTACTGACGCCACTCTTCCCAACGACACTGCGTCCCGAACGGGAAACTAGTCGCCACAAGTTTCCACCACCTACAACTAACTATTCCATCGGTAGCTTCTCGGGCTCGTTTACGGACGCGAGTGCGACACATATGTCTCCTCAAAGCCATCACGCCAACACACCGTAGTTGAACTCTGCATGGGCGAAGCGTTGTATTTGTACACAGACACAGACACATATTAATATAGGTATTAGGGTTCTATACTCCACAAGGCGAAGAATAACTTTGAATAAGTGTTCTAATCTGATGCTTGGAATCCGGAAAATCTAGCCCTTGTCTTGGTATAGGACATATGGTTGCGAGACTGACCTCAACAGGGCAAGACAAGTCGACTTCGGCTGCCGACATCCTTGCGTATATATAGATAGGATGCTAGAGTCATGGCTGGAGACTATTCAGAAGAATAGTCCAACAACCTTTAGTACCTTAGAATATTGTTCGTAATTCAAGTCAATCCTCCAAATCATACACAATAGCCGTTATTATATAGGTTTGACAGTGTTGGCATATATGGGCAAATACATAGATCGGTCGACATCCGCCCGGGCGGTGTCTTTTGACAGACAGCTTAAATAATATAACATCTACCATTCATTACTGGCGTGGTATAAAGGCGGGATTAAATACAACCGTGGCTGGTGACATCAGTGCCGGAAGAGGCGGGCTAGGTAAGATTGTATTTCAAGTTGTATATAATGAGCTTATTGCCAATCATAGATACGGGGTGTTATAGGTCGGGGGTATTCTACTGTTGGTGCACGAATCATTAAAGTCATGGTGTGTTCTACGCCCAGACAGGTTAGCACCCGCACGGACCCAGCTGGCCCCTATATAGGGGCCCGCTTCGCCGCGTATTCGCTGCGAGGGATTTTCCTCGTCACCTCACTTTTCCACCTCCCACGAAGGGGGTGGTTTTTAGGGTGGTCGGAGGTTTTTTATCCCGCCCGCCGTCCCTCGGGGCTGCGGCAGCCATGGGCTGGAAGGAAGGAAGGGAGGGTCGTTCTGGGTAGTGATTTTTTGCTTTTATTTAGTTTGGGCAGCTATTCGAGCCCTGGTCGTGGCCGGCTCGCGTATAGCGCACCGCCAGGACTCGAGTAGACGCTCATGCTCCCCCAATATATGCGTTCAAACCAACCGTGTGCGAAACCTGTGATAGGCGTAGAAAAGTTTTTAAACAAGCTAGATAGACTATTCTGTATCACATTCCCACATGAACGCCAACCCAAATAAAACCCCCCCAAAAATGGAATAAGCTAAAACCCATATCAAGGTAATACCCAAAATCGCATTTGCATGCAGACCTGTAAACAACAAAAGGATTCCACCACGAAGGAACGAGAGCAACCAAAATAGCTGCCAATTAGCTTCAACTATAAGTCCGACAAACAGCCCAATCGCAGGATCGTCAACGATCCTAATCTCTCTCGGGCATTGAATGTAATGACAAAAACAATCAACTACAAAGTGCAGCCGCCACCGCGGCGCTGGTTCCTCTCCTAATAAGCAGGAAACAATCGCTGATCCTGGATATTGGCGATTGATAACCTAAAATTTCGACTCTCCCGCCTTGGATCCAGGGCGTCTTCTTTGGGCTTCCTTGGTTCTAATCCAGGATGCTCTACAGCGAAGTGCTGTGGTCCAATAGCCCCTGGTCTCGTGCCGATCTGCTCGGCTACGGCGAGTGATTTCCCATCATCGCTAACGAGATACTGGTATAGGCTCCCGTGCCCGCTAACGGACCAGGCGGAGAATGAAATAGATAAATGTATGCACTTGCAAACCCAAGGGCCAGGTTAGCTCACACTGGGCGCGCGGCTAGGTAATGACCGTAGGACGAAGGCGTTAAGCATGCATCGACAACGAACGAGGTTGTCGACGCTCTCAAGTTGGATCCTTCATCTAGCCAGTATGGTGTCCGTAGGAACGTCGGTAAGTATCTCTGGCGCTTTTCTTGGTCTGAAGCAATTTCTTCGAAATCTTCCCCATGGCTGCCATGTGGACGGTAGCGTCGTCAATGCCTGGGACATAGTCGAAGGCATCTGGGCTGTTGTAGGTCTGCAAGTAGGTTTGCAGAGCTTTCTGGTGCTGATACCATTCATCGATCAAAGGCTGCTCGGCGGCTTTGGCAGCGGCAGCAGCCTCGGCTGCTTGAGCCGACTTGGACGCCTGTTTGCGGCTACTGGAACTGGAATCTACGAAATCCTTGTTCTTTCGCTTTCGACCCTTGGCCGAATGAGCTGAGGAGGATCCATGGTTGGTTTGGGCAGGTCCTGTATGCGCGCTGAGAGAGTTGCCATTATCATTGTGGACGCGTCGCATATGGTCTCTCAAATTCCATTGTCGCGGAAATCCGTTCCCAGGAATAGCACGTTCACATCCTTCATATGTGCAAAGATAGGGCTTATCACCGTGACCGTGCATCGCATGCGCCTCACGTTCATGACGCAGCAGGCAAGCAGTGGAGGAGAATCGGGCATTCTCACAAGCATCAGCCTTGCACCGATATGGCTTGAGGTGTGAGTCAACAAATTTGCTACGACGTAAAAGGTCAGTTCATGTGAAGTTAGGTTTACTACGGTGAAGGGGCTCATACTCGTAGTTGCACTTGAGCTTCTCGGGCTTGTGGTTGCAGCTGGCTTGTCCTTCCCATGGGCAATGGAAAAGCCCGTCGGGTTTGGGGAACGCATTCTTGTACAATGGATGATCTCTAGCAGAAGATTCACCCTCACCGCTCGAACGGCGGGCGAAGGAGGGCGGTAACGCGAACATGTCGTCTGCAAGCATTTGCCCATTGAGATCATCGGTAGTCATCATTCCCATTTGACGATCAAGACTATTGTACGATCTACGTCAGACGAGATTCGGATATCTATAAGCTGTGTCAAACTTACCTGGGTGACGTTCCGTCCATGACTGGGGAAGAGTCATTAGTGTGTGTTGGCGACGCATCCATGGGGATTGAAGAAGACCACGTATCCTCGGGAACTCCTGGCGAAGAAATTCGGGATTCTGGGCTAAGAGAGCCCCATGAAGCGCTGGGAGAATTACCTGCGACACTTGGGTCGAATTTCAACTGCATATGTGCAGGATCAATATGTTGGTGCGCCAAACCCGACGCAAGCAGGGAAGGGGAATACGAGATTCCGTCTGTGGGCAGGCCATCCATGGGCAGCCCGACGCTCATAGTTAATGGGTAGTACATTGTAGACGATGCTACGGACTGGGCATCATCCTGGAGAAGATATCCATCCACCGAATTGCCTGTTATGTCAAAATCAGACATGTGCTGGCCTTGGGACACAGTCGAGAGTATCCGAGGGCGGCTCTTATGTGAGGAGGCCTTGATAGTCCGGTTCTTAGAACTCCTTGACGAGCTTTGAGAGCTGATACGCCTCATAGGCTCAGGGGCAGGCATCGCCTGCTCTGTAGCAATCCATTTGCTGGTCATGTCATCTAGGGCTTCATTCTGATCCTGTCCCCTGGGAGTAATCTGCCCATATGAAAAATGGAAATCCTCATCTCCGTGGAAGTCCTGTGTGCCTTCTGTTGGAGCGTCCCATACCAAACCGTGTAGGTCTGCATGTGCTGTTTGAGAATAAATGAAATGTCCGCTGGCAGTAGAGAGCAAATTTCCCTGAGAGTATACGCTGTAGTCACTGATGGCAAGGTTAGTGTGCTATTTTTCATTACCCAGTGGTGATAAAGAAGACGCCCGAAGCACAAATGACAAAGGAAATTATTCAAGTTCGGTACAACTTTGCCCTGTTATCAAGTCTGGTTAGCTCAAGTTGCCATGTCAAAAAGTACGGATTGGGCCATTGTGTACAGACCGAACGAATAGTACCAAGTGATACGTAGTAGGAAAACGGCCTTTCCGGGTCCATTCTTCGGATGTTTAGACGGCCATGAAATGGAAGCTTCGATCCTAGGTCCGGGCAAATACGACAAAAGAAATCAGGGAGGGGGTATGGATCTTGGGACACATCCAGAGCACTGCTTATCCGGAATATGAATTCGAAAAGGATTCCTCCAGGGTTGTTAAGTGCTGACGGCCTAAATACTCGGTAGAATATGGGTTGGCTGAGAAAGACGATGGGATATTGAAGCCTTCGGAAATATCTATGGATTGCAAATCCTCCGGTAGGTTGGTTGAATGATCCCATAGGCTGGGTATGGCGCACGGAATAACGGCTAGAGTGTCCTGGGATTGGAGAGCGGCCTGCTCAAATTATCCATGACGGGGTGACCTTCCTAGGTTGTTTGCGGGCTTAAGCGGATTCTCACATCAGTACCGAACAAAGTGAAGCAATTCGGCGGAAGCGAGACGAAGACAGAGCTTGCGAAGGCGACCAGATTGTCGTAATATAAAACCAGTACGTGTTGAAGACTAGGGCTGAGTTGTCGAATTTCGATTCCATGCAGGTTTGCAATTCTCCGGGCTATGTTATCCATGGACTATCTCCTTGGGCAATCTGGGCTGACATGTCCTCCTTGATTTTGTCGACTGTCATTAGAGTCGTCTGGTTTGATACCTACCGTTTAGACCTAAGGTCTATTTGATATTTTTTTTTTTTTTTTTTTTTTTTTTGAATCTAGCTTGCGAGGGTTTGCCAAGCATGCTGTCAACATTGATTCTCCATTGTGGGAACGGAACCTGAGTCCTTGAGACCTGGTAGGTCGACCATGTGGATGTCCGGGTGTTCATGTTCTCCTTTTCCTGGGCCGATTGTTCAAGATCCGTCACCTTGGCATGTCCTAGGTTGTATGGAAGTCCGGATGTTGAGCACTTGCACCGGTATTGTGAGAAAAATAAAAAATAAAAACAATGAAAATTATACATGACTTGTCGCACAACATTCTAGTTTATAAAAATTGAAAGCAAATCCCCAAAACTCCGGTCGAAGTTGAAAAAAAAAAAAACGAGAAAATCAATGCAAAATACCTCGCGGGAGTGTGGACATCCTCCAGATCTAAGGAGTTGTAGGCAGCCATACTGTCTCGTGGAGCAATCATTGTGGCCATCTGATCCTGTGAATATGGTCCTTGTGAATCCTGGGAAAACAATGGGCATCAATTCCTCGCGGCTTGTATGAGACTGGTTTCTCAACCGACTAGGACTGATGTGATATTCCTGTGGACTGTGTGTAAGAATGGCTTTGTCGATGACTTCAGATATTGGATATCCTGGGCTGTGGGTAACACCTAAGGGAATACGGCCTGACGGATGAATAAATCCTGGTGTTGGGACCGACTGTAGTGTAATGGAGTGCTGATAACAGCAAGAGGGAGCAGGCAGTAATAATAACGACGATGTGAAGGATAAGGAGCTATGGGGCCTTGCGAGTACGTGAGGATGAAGAGTGGAGAGAGTCGCTAGGTGTGATGGTTGGGCAGAAACAAAGTGTTGTTGGGCTGAGAAAAAGGAGGGAGGAAGCGAGTTGGGCACAGAGAGGGACCACTGGGGGTTTTATTGTGTGTCCACCGAGCTCTGAAGCAACGGCTTGGATGGGGATCGGCCAGGTAGTGGGCGGGGATGATGCCAACGATGCCATTTGCGCGCCAGGGCCGAGCAGGGTTGAGCAGGATTGAGCAGGGTTCCCCCCCTGAGCAGTACCACTAATCGCATCGTTGGCAGTTGCTTTGCTGGCCACAAGCGTGTACCTAACCACACTAATCCCGTAGGTATCCTGCATGACGAGGTACCTAGTGTAGTGCAGCTGCAAGCCTGTCAACACTAGGTGCTGCAGACAATATTACTATAGTACTAGTTCTAAAACAGTAGCAGATGGACTCTATCCGCAAGCTTGGTTCGCTATCGTGCATCAGTCTCCATGACTTCAAAAGTCCACGACTAGATTATCTGGCAGTTCACCGCTGTAATATTTGGGGAGGGGTTTTTCCAATTATTTTTCATATTCTTTTTTGCATATTTTCTCCCACTTCTCACTTGTTTGTGTGTATATGTGTGTTGCTTTTACCCCTCTCCTTACTCATTCTCCTCCTGGGCCGTCACATTGGCCGCGTCCCATGTCAGCTGGAAGCAAAAACTGTTGACCCTCTCTCTCTACTGCACCTTGCGCCATTTCTGCGCCTGCGATAGGTTCCGTCTTGTAGCGGTGGACCGGTCGTGTCCAGTGAGGGGGCAGGTGAGCGCCGTCCACAACCAATCAATATGTGATCAAGTTCCATGGCTGCAGCGACAACTCATCATTGCAGCACCATCAGGTCGTTATCCACCGGAAGCCCCCGGGCGTCTCTTGGCCGTGGCACACCTCCCTGCCTCAGCCTGCCTCCCTTTGTTTGTATCCCATGTCTACCTCAGCAGCCGGGCGAGTTGTGACTCGCGCGAGTTAAATCAAAAGGCATGGCGCCTTTTCACCTGCATTTTTCATCCTGCAACGCTACCGGCAAATGGTGATGCTCTCGCCATTGATGCCAATCTTCTTGATGGTGGCGGTTAGCCTAGTGTCATTGCTTTGCTGGCAATAACGGCATAGCCCGACGAGGACGAAGGACGAGGACAAGAACGAAAGTCAATAAGTCGGTGAGAAAGACGTGACGGTAGCCTCTTTGTTCCTCTTGTCTTCTGCCGAAATTGCCGCATTGCCCCATATGTCAAGTTTCTTCATGCCGATTCTGTGCGTGTGAGTGTGTGTAAAAGTGTGTGTGTGTGTGCTGTCTTGCCCTCCATCTCGAGAAATGACAGCACTTCGGCCTGCATCAAATGATGAGGTGTACAGCGCATACTATTATTAATTCGGCAAAGTCGACGTACGAGATTATGGCATTCGTCGGCTAGCAACAGCCATCGATCATGTTGACATCATTTGGGCCTCGTCTTGTATTTCTTCTACATAAGAGCTGCAGTACAGTTGATCCCGCTTTCCCACGGCGTGTGCCGACCATCTCAGTTGGCAGATTACCTCACTCAGCGTAGGCTCCGATGCCCTAGTCAAAGCCACTTCGTTGGTGCTTTCTGTGACCGCTGGGATCCTCACTCGCGCGTTTCTTCGTTTCGCAATTCACGTCTCGCTTTGCCCACGTTCAAGTTGGAATACCCATATCAGCTGGGCGCAAAGCTAAGGCAAAATTTGAGTGCTTTGTTCTGGGCCGTTTCCCGTTATCTCCCCACACCGCCTCTTCCCAAATTGCTTGCATCTCCGATTCTCCATTGAAGTTATCCTCCCAAGCAAAGAGCCGCAAAACTGACTTCGCCCCCTCCCAATTCCTAATTCTCAGGAGCTGACTGACTAGGTTGATCTTGTCAAGGTATACATCCTTCAGCATCTTCATGTGGGCCTCCTCCATTTCCGAGTAGGTTTTGGTCGCGTTGGCCGCAGAGGCTCCAAACATGACCGTCCAGAGCCAGAGCGACTGGCTATATTGTCCCTTCTGCATAAGAGCCTCGGTACGACACACGTCCGCCAGCAGTTGCTCTATGAACCATTCGACAAGGAATGAGTCCACATTATTTTCGCGGAGAATCATGTAGAGGTAGAAGTAGCAAGCGATGAATTCTGATCTACTAGTATCAACTGTCCTATGTGACGGTATCGTATGAACGTCGCTCGTGCGAGGATGTGGTGTTTTTTTGGCTAAAACCTCTGCCAACGGTTCTTCTAAGTCATCAGCACCGCTTAGAGTAGGCATGCTGTAGATTGGCCGTAATGCTACACGAATGAGCGAGATGATGACGGATTGGTGTACGTCATCGGTGCGGCTGATGTTCAGCATATCCCAGACCGGTCGACTTGACACGCTCCGAGCTGCCCTATAATCTGTTGTTAGGCGTAACAATGCTCTGAAGGATTGATATCATTCCCTTACATGGCTATCATGCGTTGAAGGAGACCCATCTTCTTAGGACGCCTTTCTTCACACTGCAGTTCTTTGATCCTTGCGAGACCTTGCAAGTGTGATGATACAGCCTCCGTCGACCCGAGCGAGTTCTTAGGCTAGTTAGCAGTCTGAAGCATATTTCGGGCGTGTGTCATACCTCCATGACTGCGAGACTTGCAACAACGGCAATGGTGCCATCGCTCGCAGCGCTTTCCGGGTTTTGCAATTGCTCATTGACGAACCGTATAGCCTGAACTTTGTGGTAGAGATAAGGGACTCGAAACTGCTCGACGTCCCCTGTGTGCCAGGCCCAATGTAATGTGGTCAAGAGCAGAGCCGCATGGAGAAAACCCGGGTGTGATAAGGCTCGATACACACTACGCACTGCAGTCAGTTATGATGGTTTGAAAGAATGCATGGTCAAGATAAGTATTTACAGGAATGAATCGCTATGCCTCTCGACTCGAGATCTATATAATACGCGGGTACTAGCAACTACACGGAAGGGGTCAGTTTGCTTTTGCTACAGATACATCTAACGGGTCTGGCTTACATAGGTAGAAGAGAGATCGTGATTTATACGGCATCTCATATTGAGTGCCGATGAAAGGGTCTATTGAGATATCATGAATGTGAATCGGGCCCAGGCTCCCCGCTATAGCTGGATCAAGAGACTCTTCGTTTGTGGGTATTGCTTTTTGTCTGGTTGATGGGGTCGAGGAGCCCGACTGACTTTCGGTTTGGTACTGACAAGATCCACCATGTCGAAGGCAGAATGTGCTACGGTTGTGTAAGTAAAATGCATTCGAGCAAGCGGCATATGGATGAATTGGACACGATGATAAAACCCGAGACGTTCAGATAAGGCGAAGGTCTGAGGCTAGGCACGCTTAGACGGCTGAGAATATACGAAGGTGGGCTCATCCAAGGAGCGGCGTGCACAGCTGATACATTATGCGGAGCTTAGGGGTCTTACCAAAGCGGTTTCCTCTCGTCACAGCGAATATGTTTAGCCTTGCACTAAACAACTCTGTTAGTACCTCCTACTTCCTACTTGCTACCCTAAACGCCATTCTGCAGTCTGCAGAGACCTAGCATGGATAGGCGGGCGTTGGTTTTGCAGAAGATCGAGAGAAGAAGGGACGACTTAATCATTCACTCACAGTCGCGCAGCCGTTTCGGGATCTGCGGTGGAATCTCCTCTGGCGCTGTCGTTGGAACATGTTCGTCGACTCTTCGCTCGCCATGATAGGTAGAACGGGGCGAAGACGCTATCGACTTAGCACAAAGCGTGGGCTTGGTCACCAGACGGGAAATACAATTTTGCGTTTGCTGTTTTATCTTTTGAGGCGGCTGCTATATACACCCGACAAACAGAGATCGCTTCGACTTAGGGATGGAGATGATTCAAGATGATTTAGGCGACTCGGGAGACTTTTGTCAGGTGCTAGTGTAGAGTCGTTCCGGAGATGCCTGCAAGGTAGGTATGCTGTCGCAAGGATAATTTTATCTGATTCTAAACCGGGAGCTATCTGGATCCTTCGAGACCAACCAGTACAACGTTTCAGACACAAACGGTTTTCAGGAGGTGAACTTGAAAGGGGGTTAATACCAATATGAAGACGTTTTCCTGGGGTTTCAGGGGTTTCACGAAGAGAAGGGAAAAGGTTGACAAGATACTCTATCTAGGTATTCTAGATGGCTTATTTTGACAGCCGTCCAATTAATTCATGGCTAGCCATATTGCTCAAAGGGCGATAGTGAAGGGGGTGGGTGGAGTGTTGGTAATAATAGCAAGACCCCAAGAAATCCCAGGACGCTAGGCCCAGGCATCTACAATACGGTGGTCAATGGTTTTCAAATCCGGGCCCCTCGGATTTTGATGACACACCAAGCCCACGCACTTGAAATTTGTGTTCATTTCAAGCATATTAAGAACAATGAAGCAGATGTGGCATATCTATGCGTTGCCCTGCTCAGCGCCTATCTCGTACGGCTCTCAAGTCCACGATGGGATTGCCTCAGTACATAGTATGTGAGAGACGGTGTTCAAGTGATGTTCAAGCGAGCGGGGAGGAGAGCAACGCCGAGATAAGTCGGGTTACCAGGAGTGGCGAACATACTATGTATTTTGGAATATCGCAGGGCTGCATGATGATCATCACGGCACGACGGTTGGCCTGCAAGAACCCATTGGCCGTCGGATGCGAGCCGTGCATTGGATTGGACTGGGTGCGTTGCGGTGCACAGCAAAGAGATGAATAGAATGGGTAAGCATTCTGCATATCCTACTTGTATAGAGGAAGGAAAATATGAGTCTTCGCTGCAATAGGTTGTAATACCTATGGTATCTACTGCGGTGAATGTGGAGTTTACCGTCCGCGCATAGACAATGTCTACTAGGGATGGGAAAGAGGAAGAAGATCGGGTTCGGACAATTCCTTAGTACCAGTAGTGCTGAGTAAGATTTGACATATATAGTACAGTATGTAACCGAACCGCCCAGGGCGATGAACAAGCAACTCGAGGTCAGAATCCAAGTTCTGGAAGTCATTGGGAATGCTTCGACTTGAGTTTCAGCTTTACCGCTTACTCGCTGATGCTGCTGCTGCTGCGGCTGCTGATGATGTCGTTGTTTATTGTTGTCCAGTGTATGTCGCCACCAGTTCAATCGACCGAAAGACATTAGTATTAGGTATTATACTCCAGGCTAGGGTGCCGATTGTGCATCTATTGGTCAAGACTTCGGCCGAGACTTTGCTACTGAACATCAACGGTTATAATTGACGAGGTTCCTATCTAATGGAAGCAGGAATAGTTCCTAGTGGACATTGGGTGTGCGAGGATGGAGGTAGCGGTAGTGTACACATATACCGCATATTGATGCTTACATACAAATATGGTTTCTCATGATTAAGTGCCTAGGTACCGTAAGTCGTACACTAGATATATTTATTTATACCAGCGCCCAGACCTCTCCACGCTCTCCACATACCTACCGCACTAGGTGGTATTTCGACCTCTATTGCCCTATTACAGTATAGCTTCGTAGGCAAGCGTGCGGCACAGCTCTACACCATCATCCCGGCCTAACCCGAGTACGAGGAACTGAGGATATGATATTCACTGCGCGTAGTGTACCCATCTGGACTCAGGTATGCCGACCGCGGGGACTATTGCATACTTACATACAGTAGTAGCCCAGTAGTGTATTTGGGTGTACACTAGAAAACCAAACATCATGGTATAGTATGTTCCGGATATCTCTGGGATATGTTCGTCGGGATCCATAATAGCAATGTACTATGTAGGTATACCTAGTATAATGAACAAGTTTACATAATAGGTGTATCTCAAGTGGTTCAAGTACTATACACTAAAGATCACCTCAACATAGATGAATTAAAGTATTGCCAACATAGGTAGCTCTTGAGATACCTTTCCCCCATCCCGTGTCAACATTTTCAGTATGTTCGTTATAGGCTAAGTAGTAACTGCAGAGTTGACAGATTGGGTACATGCCAAACCAATGCCCTGTGAGATTTGTTCATTATTAAGATGGGGTCCGAACTCTACCACACACTACTCACCCAATAATGTTGCCCGGACAGAACCCGGAGTCTAAACCCGAGATAAACAAAGTGGCAGTTAAGAGATTGATTATTTAGATCGATTTACCTAATACGACTCGGAGTAGTAGATCACGGCACAGCCGTACCTTATAGGTTATAAGAGATTAAAATGCCCCCCGAAGATGCCTCAACGTCAAAGCCTACCTTCGGTAACACGGGACAGAACGGGAATAACATGATGGGATTATAAGCTTAAGTCCCCGGCTGCAGCTCCTATTGCCTTCCCAAGTGTGCCGTCGGCGGTACGAAAGCCTCTTTCATCATCAAGCATCAAAGCGCCATCCAGACTAGGTACCGCCGGCGGTGACCAAGTTTTTTTTGTTCCAACTTCAAGTTGCCTAGGTTAGATATCATCACACACTTGTACCTACTGTATATGGGTAGTCAGCTCGTACGTGTCCTCTACACTTTGGCTCGGCCTATATGCCAAAGTCTCGCCATCCGTCAGCAAATGACAGGCTCCATCAACAACATCCTAGCGCCCGAACCAATTATCTAGCCCTATACTACACTACCACTATGTATGCAGTACTTGATATCTTCCTCCGGCTATGCACATCCTAACCTGAAGTATTTACCTACCAGCTATCATTCGGCGGGGCTAGTCCAGGATGTTTTCTACCATCTGTCTGCAGGTGTGCAGCGTTCACCCTCCTCTGACCTTTGCCCGATGGAATATGGTAGCAACAGTGATGTCATCTGGTTGTCAAATCATACATACATGTAGTAATCGTCCCGACTCGTTGGCTCCTGTACAAACCCGCAAACCGTAGATGCCACCTAAACATCTGTCCCTCTGTTTGCCTCGATGACTTGCCTCGATGGTAAGATGACGGATGGGTTTGCAGTTCTTCCAGAAGAATCGTCGGCAATTGACAGCTTTATTATTATCGACCAACCACATCATAGGCTGTCTTAACCGATCAGCCCAATCCAGCCTTGTCCAGACTAATGGTTGTTGGGCTTTGACTTACTTAACCATCTTTATTTTGCTTTCGTGCCCAATCCAGGCCCACCCAGCTCGCCCGCAGCAGCCCAGCGCGCGCGTGCGCCACCGCTATTCATCCAGTAAGGGATCCCCCGGTAATGCAACACGATCGTTCGCAACATGTAATAAGGCCCTGATACAATTCCGTCCTGAGTGATGGTCCAAATTTTCCGATTCGGGATGCTCAGTGCCTAATGGTGCCCTACTAACCCATCGCCGTGTCGTCGTCGGCCGCCTAGTGCCCAATGAAGGAGAGCTCCCACGGCTCCACAGCATTTCCCACTCATGTTATGGAAGCTATCCATGGGCCTAATAAGGTGTTCGCCCCGGTACGTGTACACGTTGGCATAGTTCAATGCAGGGTCATTCCCAGCGTCCTCAGAGGGTGCTACCTTGCGTAGGCCGTGCAGCTTGTTAGCCAGATCATGTTTTAGCAGATCTTCACCGGAAGTGGAGCGGCGAGATTCAGCGGCTTTGGGACGACAAGACGGAGCCCCTTCGTCTCGTAGCAGCGCATGATAACTCATATTGTCTCGGTTTCTGCTAACAAACTCACTACCGCCCTACTTAGTAGGCATCCAGCGAATGTGGGTGAAGTAGTGTCCCCGCGTGTGCGCGAAATCCTGCACGACTTTGCCTCTCTAGGATGTTACCTAGTCGTGGTGGCAAAACTCTCCTATGAGCATTACGACATAAAATAGCCCATACCAGCCTCATCTTTCAACCCTCACAGTTGTTCCCAACAGTGGACTTTCTTCAGAGGTGAGCGACAGAACACAACACCTAATGTATGTGAATACTTGGTAGTCCCCGGGGTTGTGTTCGTTTGCCGGAAATATTACGACTTCGCTAGTGGTTCTAGTCGACAGCTAGCCCTATTTCTTTCCTCTGCCAGAGAACAGCCGATGCATCCAGGATAAAACGCATCGTGGACAGTTAAACCCAAGATACCACGCTCCAGTGGCCAGGAACATACCGGACTTAATTTTTTCCCCGGACATCCAGAGGACATCGGGAAGTGTTGTACCAAGACCGGGCGAATCCAGGGATCGTGGCGTCTTGTTTGCTTTGTTTTGTTTCACTTAGTGGGTTCTGTCCCTTAAGAGGCTCAAGGACTATTCCTCGACATGGTGCCCATCATGTCTCATGAGTATTGGCAACCCCCACGCAGGTGCGATGACTCGATATAACCTCACTCGTTATCATCGAAAGGCTAGACTGACTTTCCTCCAGCGTAACCTATAGTGACGGTTTGTTGCCGGGAGGCTCTGATCACAGCAGTTACCAAACATCTAGGTAAGGTTACGCATGCAATCCTCTCCCCTCAACAACCGGGAATAATATTGACGTCCAAAGAATGCCGAGATTCTCATCCGGAGCAATGCCAATATATGACACAGCAATGCCAACATCCGCAGGAGGACCAAGCAGTTCAGTCACACGACTTGAACCTTTCCTCCCTCCTGCGTCTTCCTACGCCTCGACCCCAATGCCTGTATCCCACACACCCTCGACTCCAGCATACGGGTCCTACACCAGCTCAAGCCCCCAAAGCTGGCCGGTTCAGGGTAAATATTCGCCTGTAGATTCTGTTGATGAAATGGCCGATGTGCTAGACTATGGGCGGGACAGTATTTCGAGTACTTCTCCACCTGGGCCAAGTAGAAATACTGGCAAAGGCCGACAATCGAGAAAGCCTTCGAACAGAGACGAGTTTGATGGGCCACAAGTGCAATTCCTTGCACGCCCCCCGTCTGGCTATATCGCCATGCAGGAAAGGGAAATGCCTCATCTCCCTACGAACCTGCTGGTGTCTGAGCAAGATAATGTGCTGGCCGCGGTCAATGATCGACTATCGCAATGTGCATTCGATTTTGTTGCAAAATATCAGTTTCCTATACCCATTACGCAGGAGTATGTAACCAATTTCTTTAAACCAAAATCCTTCGGTACATGGGAGTTTTCTTTCAGGTCTTGATGATCTGAAGTTTGGGTCCCGCTCCGTAGGATGATCCCCTGAAGAAGTATGTGACTAACAGCTTCTCGTGTCTAGTATGCGTCCAGTCGAAAGACCCCAGGACCGAGAGTGGACAGAATGGGTGTACTTACTAAAGCGCCTCGCAACGAAGAGGCGGATTCCGGCACGAGTTATTTATAACGGCCAGATCAAACAGTTTGCCACAATTCTAGAAAACTCTCTCGAGATGCGGCACGCTGCAAAGCACCAGTCACGGCCCTTGAAAGATGACCGCAACATCTTACAGCTCATTAGCGCCGGTATTCAAGTTGCCAAGATCCTGAAGGACGCGGCAGCTATGGATTATCTAGATAGACTTGTAAGTATTACACCCACGCAAAGACTTTCCTGTTCTGCTGTACAGTGACAGCAATCCCTGATCAACCCATACCTCAAGTAGCCTCATGAATACCCTCAGTCTTGTATGAGCCTTGAATCGAGGTCGAACTAGGATGCTGACCATTGCAGTACGTTTCGACCGAACAACAGATTCAAGACCGAGCAGCAGCGTCGGCGGCGCGATTTCGTTAATCGTATCCGCATATATCTATTTACGTTTCACACTCTCTCTCGGAAGAGTAGATCCGCCGGTGGGCAAAGCACACAATATTATGTTAAATGAACGAATTGGACCGCTGTGGCGGTATATAACGAGCCACGATTCTCATTTTAAGAAACACAAAAATGGAAAAAAAAAAAAAATTTCCTGATGGCAGATTAAAAATCAGCCTAGAGTGAAGGGGCTTTATATGAGTGCGCCGATGGGCGGGAAGCCTCTTGATATTCTTTCAACATGTAGCTGGTCATTGGTGCTGGGATGTTTCGGGGCATGCGGATCAATCTACGACCGCATGAATGCGTTACGTTACGTTGTACGAGGTTGATTTTTCTTCTTATACATTTGTTCTATTCCTCCACTTTGTTCTCTTTCCATTCCTACAACACCGACAGGGAGCCAAATGGGCTGTCATGTCTCAGACTTTCCCACGTTGCATCGCTCAGCACACACCAAAACATGCGTGCATCATGATCCTAGTTCTGATCGGGGTTCTGATCCGGGGAGACACGGCCCACCCATCACCTGTCTTAGGCTGCAACCTTGGGCAGCATTTCAGGCACAAAAGGCCAAATTGACATCACACTTTGGCGATGCGCGTTTGGGGTCACCACTGCTCTCTAGGTATCCTCTAGGTATCTCATTGTGCGATATGCACACGAGAAGCAGAAGCACGCGGAACTATTGAGGGGCCGCATTTGTAGACTCAAGCATCCAGATAATTCTCAATTGCGATTTGATTATCATTTTAGCAGCTTTGTCGGCTTTGCGAAATCGGGTGTGGCACCGTTAGTAAGAGTGAAGCTTGCTTGAGATGCTCGGTTGAGTCCGACCGAAATGGCTACTCGCTAGATCGAGGCTGTGTAACCGGCGAAGATGCGTATGTGTTGCAGCGGACTCAAAAGCCCCCAAATAAAAGCAGTGCGCCAAGCGATCGCTCCCGCCGCCTGTCGGTATCCCTTTTAGCTTAGTCTCTCGTGGCTGAGCGACGCCTGTATTGCAGCTCTCTCAGCAAGCTGAACCTAAGAACCAGACCAGCCCCTCACCAAGCTCAAGTAAAGTAGACCTTAAGAAGCTTTTGTGTTCTGTTCTGCTTCGGCTTATAATCTTCTGCGTTCGTTGTTTGTCGAATATGAAACAACCGTCTCCTAGAACGAGTGCTTAGAACAAGTCGTGCTGTGGTCTGTCGATGATAAGAGTACCACTATTGCGTCTCACGCGGATTCTCATCAGTAATAATTAGCTAGGATACCGAATAAGTCCGTCTACAGGACCATCACCTTAGAAACGAGTATCGACGTAATTCATAAACTCTTTTTTCCTTTCCCCCCCTTTTTGACGCATTACAACCTGCCGTCTCGATCTTGCAGCGCAAAGAATGGCTTCAGTTGCCTCTGCCTCGCCCTCGCGACAAGACTTCCTCCGTGCCAACTCAACGGAGGATACAGACTCCTGGCAGTATGTAGAAACCAACTCACCGCCTGCTGGTTATATCCCAAGTCCCGGTTCAAGCTTCAATGGATGGGGTATTATTGGTTACCCCAACCACCTCGGAACCTCACCAACTATGCTGTCACCGTTGCCTCCCCCCACATCGCACCCAAACCAACAAGGTACGATCAGTAATGCGGCGGAAGATTCTGGGAACCAGTTTTTCTCGCTTCTGGATAACCAGCAGTTCGTGGCAAACCATGAATTTCTGTTCTCAGATTTGCTAGATAGTAAGTACGCATCTAAACGGCGATGACGACGGCTAACGTGCCAGGTACGATGGACGCATATCAATACTCGCAGGGTGTTCAGGAGGCCAGCATGTGCGACATGCCGAGCTTCGGGGGGATGGATGTACGGACTCAATCCGCGGACTTGGACATCCCCATACGATTCCAACACGACAGCAATGTTGCCCCGTGGGCACCTATGAATCTACCAGACGGCGAATCCATGTTTTTCGATATGGAAGATGTCATCACTCACATGTCACGCACGCCCTCGCATGGGTCTGCAGGAGCAAGTTCCCATCACTCAAGCCCATCCGTTAAGCCCAGGAATGCCAAGGACACCGACCCGATCAAGAAGGTTAGGGGCGGTAGCAGAGTCGAGAAGAAGAAGCCAGCACCTCTAGACAATTTTGTCGTCGTAACGCCGACCACAATTAACCAACAGTCGGGCAAGCCGAACCCTTTCGAGTGCTTCGAGGTGGCAGGGGGGATACAGCGTGGACGGAAGGGCCCTCTAGCCAACAAGGCCGCCGAGAGTGCCCGAAATATCCGGAGAATGGGTGCATGTTTTTGCTGTCGTAGGTGAGTCTCATCGGCCATGCTCCAATTACGCGCCTATTATTTCCAAAATACCACACTAACCCCTCTTCTATCTACGAATAGCCGTAAAGTGAAGTGTGACGAAGAGCGGCCCTGTAAGAACTGCAAGAAGATCTCAGCGCAGATACCGCAGGTTGTATGCTGGCAGTTCTCCGACTTCTTACCCGTGTTGTTTCCTGGCTTCATTAGAAGTCACTTCAAGAAAGATGTGATGGCAAGCTTCATCTCAGACAACGTGTCCAAGTTCTACGGCCCCTCTTCCACGTCCGCCGAGCCGTGGCTCATCGAGTTGTCCTCGGGGACACGCTTTCGGTCGACGCTGACGATCCCAGCATCGTTCTGCGCTCCCAAAAGTGTTGAGGTCCTGCACCACTGGCACTTGAGCACCGGCGCCCAGCTGGACCTGCATTCGCGCCCGGCCGTGCCCATCGGGATCGACCCCAAGGACAGTAACCAACGAGAAGCGCTGAAACGATGCACGCGCGAGTATATCGACAATCTAGTCAACGAGCCGCGGTACGCCGAGCAAGTCACGGACTCGCTCCGCAGCACACAGCTCCCGCGACAGGTCCTAGAGATCGTGCGGCGGTTCGCGCAACGCTCGCAATCCGCCATGGTGAAGCGCGCTCTATCCATCTACGTAACACACTACGTGCTTACGCGACAGATTTGCCTGACGGCGAGAACGGTCGACCGGCTGCACCACTTGCGGCAGAAGCAACCACAGAAACTCCCTTTCCTATCCCCTAATATCAGCACGCAGAGTACAGCGCGCATCCTCAGCCGGCAGGTCAAGGCGGTGCTGGACGAGCACCTACTGAAAGAGACGCAGGGCCTTTTCACCGCTTTTGGGTCGGCGCTGAAGCCGCGCTCGCGGGCCGAATGGGCGTCCTGTCTTGCCTCGTTCCTGGTGTTGTGTCTCCTGTTCGAGGGCATCGAGGCGGCGGCCGACACGTTCGCCGTGTCCGAGGCTGAGGTCGCGCTGCGCACGCGCCGACGGAGTACCACCTTTGACACTGAGAACAGAGCCGGCGGGTTCACCGTTGGCGGGCGTAAAGAGGCGCTCAACATGTGCCGCGAGATAGACAACCTCCCATTTCGACAGGTCGCGTATCGATTCCATGCCGTGTACCAGACGCATCACGCGCGCGAGCCCGGCATTGGGCCTCCGGCGACCAACTCGTCAGCCAGCAGTAGCGAAACTAGGAGTGGGACTGCGGGTTTCACGTTCAATCCCCTCGTAGACCCGAAGTTGGACGCAGACCTTGAGCCCGCAGCCGCCGAGATGGCGGCCTCTCTGCGGGCGCTTCTGGATATTGACGGCAGTTGTGAGTATACATGTTTCCTTTCATCCCCTTTATTTCGTGACTTTCCTCTCAGCCCTTATCCCCTCTAGTTGCGGCTTAGATTCGATATACCAAAAATCTGAAGTGGGAGTATCAAATGCAGGCATAAAACAAAGCAGAAGGACGCCAAACGCTAACTAGAGTTTTTCTACCTAGGGCACGAACTCGACTATCTCACTGCAGACCCGATCCTCTCGCAGGCGGAAGCCCACCCGTATCCGCGTGACATCACCCTTGATTACACAGGACGTTTGCTCGCACGGTTCTTATTATCCTTTACGGACGAGAAGTATCTTTTTGACGGGCAGTATTGAAAACACTCTCGTTGAATACGTAAATCTCATCCTCCTTATTAGAAGCGACTCCGGACCTTCCCCACTCCGGGAAACCGGGGCGCATATCTTAGGATGACCTTTCCCCCCTTCCTGTAGATTTATCCTGTCCATTTACGAATTAGAAAATGGTATTAACTTAACCAACACAAATGCTCGAATACTAGGGATGATGGTTTTTATGCCTCTTGGAGTTTACGATACCACGAGAATATGGAATAGATGTAAACATAGACCTAAAACACAGACTTGGGTAGATGAATAGTGAATAGACCACAAGTTGTATTCTCCGGTCGGCACTACAGGATATGCGGAATCTGACCATTAATTCGTTCATATTAAACTATAGATGCCGTAATGTGTGATAACCACGCTGCCCAATCTACAATATGCATGATACATGGACCCCAATGAAAACAAGTCCGACAGGGAAAAAAAAAATCAAGCAACGCCCTGAATGTCACATGCCCGCTTAGCTAAATAAGGTCTTAAAGAACACATCGCCAGATCCAGAAACCTACTCTCGGCCACTTATAAAAATGCGAGCCAGAGGCACATAATGGTAAATCCGAGTGCCCCAAAATGGATAGTGTGCTGATGATCTGTTTGCCCGTCTTGAAGAGCCTTCCTGATACCTTAGATATTGAAGGCTAGCTAGATTGTGATAGTGTTGGCATATAAAGATGAGTGAGGGCATCTAGACGGCCCTCTAGTAATACCCACCGCCAACTGAGCGCACTGGTGATTTCCTATGCGCTATGAATGGTTGTCAGAAAAAGCAATGTAACTAGCATTTTTTAAATTCATAGTTGGTATGCCCGAGGGAGAGTAGGCAGAGGGTTCTTGCACATAAAAACCCGCCATTAGAGATGTAATGCCTCCGTTGATTGGATCGGAGGTTGTTTTTGCCATTGCTTTATTGCTCAGATGAATCCGGCATCACAGGCCACCTCGTATTTCCTCGCGCTTTCAAGCATATGAATGTCTGGGATATCGGCACCAAAGTCTAGAATGAGAATTTTGGGGTCTTGACCGGTGCTGATGATTCGTCTGTAATCGCATTTGGCACTCAACACCCAACTGGCATGCCACCTTGGGAAATTGAGTACCTGTTCTCCACTCTCCATGTCAAACACCTTGATGTCGGTATCATAACTTCCACTAATTAGACGACCACTAATACTATCAAGGTGTAAGCTCCGTACGAGACTGTCGTGGGCTGGTATTTCTCGGAGGCATTCTCCCGTGTTAGCGTCCCAGATGCGGATAACCTTGTCGCTTCCGGCAGAAGCGATAAACCGCCCGTCCTCTGAGAATTGACTGCAAGCAAGACCTTTAGTGTGGCCTGCAAACTCTCGGATCGTCTTAGCACTGTCAATGTTCCAGAGCCTCACTGAAAAATCCCCAGAGCATGACACAATTGTGTTTCCACGTAACTGCACCGAATTCACAGGTCCAGTATGGCCTCGTAGTTGCTTGAGGAGAGCGCCCGTCTCGCGATCCCACACGCAAATGGTAATATCTTTAGAGCATGTGACGATGTGCTTGTTGTCAAAAGCCAGATCGAGAACGGCTGCGGTGTGGCACTGAAGACGTCGAACAGGACGATAACCTGATTTGACGGTATAGACGATGCAGGTAGAATCTGATGATCCGGTTACGAGGATCTCATCGTCGTATTGCAGGCAGAGAATCGAGGCCTTGTGGTGAACCGGAAACGAGACAGTAACGGGCACCGATGGATTGAAGCGATGGTTGTCAATAGATGAAGCGTAATGTATCGGTTTGCCGTTTGGGTCGAATAGGATGGAGGTCTCATTAACTACCTCAGGCGATCCAATAACGAGGCGGCACTGTAGGGTACGCATATCCCATATCCGAATCGTCTTGTCTCGCGAGCCAGTTATGATTTTGTTCCTATTCGAGTTAGTAACATGGATATTTCTCAAAAAAAAAAAGTTATGAATACCTACTCATCAAACTGCAGGCAGTAGATACTATCTAAGTGTCCATTCAGGTAGACCGCGTGAGCCTGTGTCCCAATCTTCCATTGTCGGTCAAGTTCCTCCCTCGCCTGATAAACCTTTTGCCAATCATTTCCTGGACGAAGAGAAGGCACGCCAGCCCCAACGCCCGGTTGAACAGGCAGACTAGTAGCATACGTATGGGTTTTCTCTCTTAAAAACGATTGTCGCCAGATATATTGATCTTGAATAACCCGGTACCAGAGCCTAGATACCTGGCTCGCGGCTCCTAGCTGGATAGCATCGAGGTACGCAAGTATTTGAACAGACAGCTCCTGGGGCAATTCGCTTATGAAGTCGACTCTGATGACGGCAGAATCTTTGCTTGCTATTGCATCACTGTGCGCGTCGCTAGTAGTAAGGGCAATTCCGATCCCACTCTCCCGATCATTAAACTCGTCAGTAGAAAGATAGTGGTGCCGTGTAAACGCTAAATACTCGTTCTGTATTGCGGCGGCGGCTTTAGCTGCGGCACCGGTATGGTGTGGAATAATGGGCGGTGCAAATCCATGGCCGGGGACAGGATGCGCCGGGAAGCTAGACTCGAGAGGTGAGTGAATTGTCTCGAGGATGGCTCGCTCGCCGTGAGATGTCTTGGAATGGCGAAAAGTAGTGGCTTGCCGTATTCGATTCCAGGCAGAATGTGCCGTCGTTGGCCTGTAGTCATGGTAGTCGACAGCCGTCTCCGAACTCCTCCGATCACGGCCTACTATGCCCTTCATTAAAGTCAAAGACGCCCTGCGGAATTTCCGTTTTAATGATGTACCATGCCTGGATGCCCCATTTTCTATTTCATGTTTCTCCTCTTCGATAGCTAGTTCACTGAAGCTTTGGGGGAAATCGCCATCGCCTAAGAAGGGTTCTTTCTGTTGGTACCGCCAAGGTAAGTAGCTACTCGCTCTGCGACCGGACCGGCATGGATTCGCCGTTACTGGCCTAAGCACTTCTGCGTGTTGATTGTCCAGCTTCATTCCAGTGTCGTGGGAGTAGGAACTTGCACTCGATGTGAAGGGTTCGTCATGCATGCCGGCGATGGGCAATGTGGGCAACGGCCCTTCGGCGGTCGCTGGGCTCATGGTGCTAGCTGTCTTCGGCGAACGGTCGACGGGCAACCTAGTAGTTGGTCCCACGAAGGAGGGCGGAGGGTCAAGCAGTGGCACGCGATGGGAAGCGACAGTGGAAAGAGTAGCGCAGCACGAGTCCTGGGAACGAGAGACGCGAAAGCCAAAGGCAAGTGATGGTCGGTAATCGTATTTGTGGTTCCCCAATGTGTCGGACAAGTTACCAGACGTGGAAGAACGAAAAATTGCGAGGTAAAGAATGTGGATATACAAAACTTAATCACAGCAACACCATACGACCGACTGTGTCTAAGGTTGTAAAACTTGTCAGCTAAGGGCGACAACGGACGATGCTGTCAAAGAAGAGTAGAGTAATGATTCCCGGGTCTTCCAGTTTTTTTTCTACCTCTCCACACTTTCCTTTTTTTGTGACTATGATGTCCGAGTCAGACGGGTTAGGACTCAGACTTTGGGCTCAGCTCAGTACTCAAGCAAGATTCAGCTACACGAAAAAGCGAAGAGCGACGGCCGAGACGGCACTTCAGCTGGGGGGAAACCGGTATGGTTTTGGATCGAAAAAAAAAAAACTAAAGTGGTGGTAACTGAGGAACAAGTTCCAACCTCCCCAATTGGGAAAAGAAAACCCGTCCCCCTGAGTATAGTTTGCCTTGAGGAGAAAGATAGATGGAGAAAGAGAGAAAATTCTACACTAATAAAGTTCAAGGTGTCGAACTTGGAAGTGTCTCTTATCGGGAGAGAGAGTAGGCACTAAAGTATACTCAAGATAGTGTATAATAGAGAGAGGCCTGTGCTTTGGACTAGTACCTATAATGTCGTGCTTCTGTACATGTGTGTACAGATACAGTCCGTCGTCGGATGTTTGTGGTGTAAGACGAGAGTGGGTTATCTATCGGTGATCCCCGTGATTCAGGTTCGTCTGACACGGCAGAGGGAAGTGCAAAACACCTCTAATGAACGGTTCATCGCAGAGACAGAGACAGAGAAGATGACAGGTCAAAAGCTGCATATGTAGACGGGTTGACGCACAGACTGGGGAGAGCAAAGCAGGGGCAAGGGATAGAGAAAAAAGGGAGGTAAGTAGATAGCAAAATGCCGATTGAGTCGTGTTTCGTTCACCACTAACGCTTCCGACCAACAGGAACAGCAGCGCTAGGCTGGAAAGGTACCTAGGTTAAGTAGGAAGCGATGATTAATGAGACGAGGCGTTGATCATCAGGGTCTATTAGAGCTGGTATGTCGGTATGCCGAGGAAGAAGTCGAGGAAGAAGTCGAGTCAGGAAGTTTATTGAGTAGATTGAAAAGAATGACTAGTAGTAGTAGGTACCTCGGCGTTTAGGTATTATGAATGGCGATAAGTGAAATGATGACGATGTTGTCTGTATTGTTTTATAATAGCGTGGGATAAGACGCTTCCTTTTTAGGTACACTAAAGTTAGGGTAGTATAGTGCCACCGACTAGGTTAGGTACCTACATGGCACCTACATGGCACTTACATGCGCTACATAGTGCCTATGGGGAGGGACTAGACCCAGTCTCCAGGTTTTGAGTCCACGCCAATTCAAACCCTATGTTGTTTGGAGTGGTGTGCACTGGTACCAGTGTACCTACCTATTACATTGAGTACACGAGGACCTAGGTACAAATTACCCACACTACAATGGAATGTGTAGGAAAATTTGTGTATTAAAGAGTGTACCTGGTACCTCTCTTTACTCAGTCCCGCTCCCCACTTTAGCTAGGCGATACATACTTCAAGACCAGGTAATATAGGTTGCTTATACTACCTAAGTACCTACCTAAGTCGTAGTGTACTACCTTAGTACCTGTACAACTAGCGCAAACCTCTCAAGTGCTTGATCTGATCACCCACACATATGGAGACAGGTAACAAGATTCCACCAAACCAACTCATAATTCTGACCTCGTGGAAACATCAATTTGCATATTTACGATATCTATCTCGGTGTTCGAGAGCGGCATTCTACTGCATGGCGCTACCCGTTGCCCGTCGACTAAACGAATGCAACCTTACTTGACCACTCAGCTATCGACTACGACATAATAACCGCCTACTATACCGTCCTTGACCTGGGCCCATCTTGTGTCTCGTGCCAGCCCACTATCGAATCCCGAGCCTTTGCTGATATTAATTGCAGGTAGTAACAAGGACCAGGTGTACTTGGTCTCTTGGTGTCAATTTATATTGCCTGTGCACGTGTAGTAACGTCCTGCCCGAGTAGTAGCTAGATTCAAATACGGAAACCCAATCGTATCATCGTCAATATCATAAATCATTCCCGAAACAAGGCGCGCCGTCGACCAACCAACCACCCCGTCTGATATATCCCTGACGCTCAGCCTCGCTATCCGCCAGCAACGTAGCGAAGACAGTCTCGTGTGATTTCAGTCTATGCTTGCTTTCCTACCAGCCGCCTTCTTGAGTTACGAATCCACTGTCAATCTCTGTCGTGATAAACCAAGCTACCAATCCTGTTCGGGATATGGGCTACTGCATCATGGTAACGGGGGACATGGTCCATGGCGATGATGGCGAAAGTGACGACGACGATGAACACGAACTTTATCCATCTTCTTCTCCATCTCCTTGCACTGGTCTCGTTCTTCTTTTGTCTCCCGGTTGTCGAGTCTCCACCAAGGGTTCGAGACTCGGCCATGCGCCTTCCAACCGCCATATTCTTTAGTCGATTTAACCTCTCGTCCCCGGAGGATGACGAACCACGTGAGAGTTACAGGGGGCTGCTTCTTATGAGAGAATAGACTTTTCCGCTTGCGTTCTGGCAAGAGCTCAGTCATCCGAAACTCGCCAGGCTGCAGAACTACGACACGCCATTCTCGCTGTCGGTATGGGTTTCTGTTAGTTGCGATGGTCTTGTCCTCGAGCATCTGCTGTATCTTATCGTATATCTCCTCTGGGAGATTATAGGCTCGATTTGCTAGGTCCTGTTCGTACGCCTTCTCCTGGCTAGTCCCGCGTTTATGCTTGTACCCACGAATGGCATCCTCGTGCATGTCGGCGAGCTCTCCTTGTTCGAATGAGACGGTGGGGTTAGTCAACACGCAACCGTCGTTCCGAATCGACCACTTTGTGCCAAAGTTGATACCGCAGAACGAGTTCCAGGACTCGCGGGCGTGCTTGTCTTTGATCGAGACAATCTCCCAGGCCTCATAGGCGGTTTTGGTGCGGTCGTCGTCGAAAGTAACTATTTAAGTCTCTGAGGTCAGTAATTGCCATTTGTGGTTTAAAATTGGATGGGTTTCAGGAGCTTGCAGGAGTAGTAGGCGTGGGAGAACCCAGATTGAGCTACTTATGCTCCTAGGACGCATCAAAAGGGGGAATAAAAGACTGACCAGGCCTACGCCCCGTAAAGTCTGGAAAACTCTCTGTCGAGTCGATGGAGATAGAATCGACGTCGCGCGGCGGCGGGGTCTCTAATTCCTCGTCGATGTCCGATCTAGTCGAGGGTGGTGCCCGATGATCGATTCGTGAGGAATCCCGCTGAACAGTCTTGTCCGCCGGAAAAGGCATGTCCTCTTGCGGAACTGGTTTCGCAACGAACGCCATATTTAACCAGATTAATCGGAAATATTATGTGTGGGAGTATGATGGCTCGAAGAGTTAAAGGAGAAGGGACGGGATGGTGGCAAAACTTTGGTCACATTAACAAGGAGCGGGGGCTCCAGCCCTTTCAAATAGGTAGGTTGTTATCCCTAAGATAACTGGCGGGCAGGCAATCAGGCGATTCCGCCTAGCATCTCTGCCTAGTGTAGATGACTGCATGATACGGAGTACTACGAGGTTGTTCTACTCTCTTACTGCCGCAGAACAAGACGGGCGGTGCACATAAGCAGGCAGACCATGACAATCCACCAGAACCGTTAACCAAACATTCAATTCGTTGGTGTTAGGGTGAATTAGAGCCCTTAGGGAAATTTTAGTGTGTGATTGGTCCTCAAAGTGACACTAATTAATAGCAATCTGCACATATGAAGTCTTACCAACAAGGCAATGTACACTGCATATCTAGACACCTAGTGTACAGTAGTTATATCCAAGGCTCCTTGGCAGGCTATCCGAAGATGTTGCCTTGTATCAGTATTCATGCCAAGAAGTGGCTTGCCTCAAACATGCTAGCCCGTCAATTAAACCCCAGCCACATCCATGACATTTGTCGACCTATTATGTTGTATGACCACTTTCACAAGCTAGATACCACGATATCCTTCCAAGATTCCCAAAAGCTTGCAATTTTCTAGGACTATCACAGGCACATATCATACTTTTATGGATATAAAACATAGCTGAAGATACTATTCTAATGTGGGCATATTTATTCGTTGGAATAAAACTTAATACGCACGTCACCCAAAAAAGAAAGAGTGTTAGTTCTTATGAGCGTTAAAGACCAAACTTAATTTGCAGCTTCTTATCCTAGCTTCAACACAATAACCCGTTCTCTATGAGTCAGTCTGCAATGGTTATCAACGAGATTCTTGTCAGGCCTTCGAATCAATATAACGGTGAATCTCTCGGTTCCTCCTCTCGTCTCCGCATGGGCTAGTGCCCTAGGAGGCTCTGACATGGCCTGGACAGTCGAAGAGTCTTGAGAAATCGCATATCTAGGTACGTGGGTGGCTCTCATCGAGCGAAGGAACGTCATGGCCATCCCTAGATAATTTACCAAGTGTCGTTACGGTAAAGCTCGATGGTTACTCGCTTACAGACATAGATATCTCATCCTCCTCCATTGATCAGGGATGAAAAAGGAGCAGGGACATCGGTCGTCACATCAGACTCGTCGGAACGAATCACGGAAGTATCGGCGACGTCTCCATTGTATCTCCACCCTAAAGTCGTAGGTTCGCTCCCTGGAGAAACCTGGGTTGAAAAAGGGAGTGACTGCGACGAATCTAGGAAACTAAAATTAGTCAATTTTCTACTTTGTGAAGAATCCGGGGCGCTTCAGGAAAATAATGGGGAAACAACCAGGATAACACCTAGAATTCAACCCTAGAGACTTGTTTCTTACCTGTGGATGCTCTCTCATTATCCGAGGTGGTAGTCTCGCTTGTTGTCGATATTCGGACAGTCTCGATAGTGATTCTGGGTATCGAACTATCGACTATAACGGTGGTTTCTGGTGTTGGGGTTGCACCCGTGGGAGCCGATGTGATGATCTCGTCGCCGCTTCTCGCGAGGCCCGGGGTGTCAAGTACAGTCCTGATGAAGATGGCGGGCGATTCTTGAGCTGTGAAGTTGGAAGAGACGGATGGTAGGAATTCGGATGAACTGTTATCCGGTAAAAGGCCTGCAGCTATGCTATTGATCACGATAGGTGTAGCCAGAGCACCATCACTTGTTATAATAGACATTGCAGTGGCGTTACCGACGATGGTTGGAAGAGGCTCACGAGACACCTGTGCTGTGCCCAGGGAGGTGCTTGGGGAAATACTTGAGAACGGTAGGTTGCCTACACCCAGTGCACCCAAGCCACCATCGTAAACGTCCATTTTGTGCAATTAGGTGTTGTGTAATTAAATGTACTTGCTTCCTGCTGTGTTGTTAATACTTGGTGTTTCGTGTGCGCAGTCTTTATAATTTGATGGAATAGTTCTTTGCATCGCATGTGATCAATACGCAGCATACCAACATATATAGTACCTTATCTGCTTATTTATTGACATGAAGGCAAACAGTCGAGGCGGAAATGAACTCTGTGATACAAACTAGGGTACTGAAATGCCGTCAGAGGGTATGACGAATTGCGTATGCTTTTGAAATGTTTGTGCATCAATGAGGAAGGGATAAACTGGACCCCCCTCCTAATCTAGATGAAGAATCATCCTTCACCCTTCCATTTCCACATTATTGAAAGAGATAAAACGGAAAGCTGTGATAAGGGAGAGGGACAGGTGGGAGGTACAAAGTTTCCATTAGCCGTAGAATGCGGAACGGGGAGGCGATGAGGAAACACTCATGAGATGATTTTAAGTTGCGATCGCACAGAATAGACCATGGTTTCCAAACACCCGAGCCAAACTCCTAATGGGGAGACTAATACTCCAAACGCAACAACGAGCAAACAATCAGCCTCTTAGGGCTCAACTCGCATAGACTGCCTTCTGAAGTGAGCCTCAGGTTACCTGATGTGAGTGGCCGTGTGATATCAACTTGGTGATATAAAGTCTCCGTCCTGTTAGCGAGAATACCTAATCGACGCTCAGTAGTCTAGTATACCAAAAGGTAAACAAGCAGTACTGCGTATTATCTACCTAGAGCTACTGTATTCCTTACCTAGTAGCTAAGCCTATGACCAATACCACACTTGCAGGCCTGGAGAAGTTGCTTTGATTGCGAATAACAGCATGAAATCGGCACAATTGCCTTCTACAACGTCTCCGCATTGCCACAGTACAAGAATCATATCGCTAGCTAATCTCAGCCAAAACCTTACATATCTGTAGGAGCCCATTCCCGGATTGATGAGTTGACCCGTCACCCTCTGGCAGTTGTTGTCTTGACCCGCCATGTTTATGGTGTTAGAAGGTACCTCTGTACCGGCTATGCATATTGCTCTTTATGACACCAAACGCTCCAGTATCATATTCTACTTATATTGTCTTGATGTTGACAGCAGGAACAAAGTAGGTTGTCGAGAGTGTCTCAATCATCGGTTAGATCAACGAACTGGGTTATTCGTTTTCGCTCCATTGGCTCAGTCTCGTCCTTCTCTCTCTACACTAGGTTGTCAGCCCAACCCTATACCCACCCGTTATTTTGGATACTCACCTTTATCTGCTCGAATCTCTCCTTCGCAACTAGATCACATTTAGGTAAGCCGACAGTTCAAGAATGAGGAGGCAGTTTAGCTGCTCTACTATGTAAGCATGGAAGCTTAGCCAATTCCATATGCGTTGCCCTCTTGAGTATTACAAGTCTTAAAAGAGAGCCCGTGAGGAAAGTTGGCAAGGAGAATGCAACTTACGACGCTCGATCTCAGCCGCCGATAAGTTGGAAAACGTCTGGGTAGACGAAGAAGGCGGATCGCGAGGGATGATCAGGCTCTGCTGCAGCGCGTCTTGAGCCGAAAGTTAGCCCATATCTGGTAGGACATCTTCATCGTGATACTGCACCTCTGGATCTGTAAAGGAAATTAAATACGGCAATCGGCCCGTTATCCTCACGTAACGGTGTAAGGTGGGTTGTCCTTGGTGGTTGTATTATCTGGAGAGAAGAAAGGCTAGATCAATGTCAGTAACATGCTCGTAGGCAGTTATACGTGATGGTTGACCCACGATGTGCCGTGAGAAATAGCCTTGCCCTTCAAAGATTTTTCGAGAAACTCGAACTTCTGGATCCTATGGACTGAACGCCGCTTAGTCCGAGGAGCACTTTGGCGTACAATACATCGATCTATAGTGACCCTAATGAGTCCTAGATGTTTGACAGCTTCGAGGTCTCCCTCGAGGCGCTCTTGGTGGTGATCCTCGACTAGTCATGATTTAGCAAGCACTTCTAAGAATTTGGGTGGGGTGGTAGATATTATTGTCGTTATTGTTAGGGGGGTTTATCGTACTGGTGCTCACAGCAGAAAATCTGAGCTCGTATTTTTTCCAGTTCTGGGATTGTTGGCAGAACGCCTTTTTGTTGCTTATAGTACTCTCTCTCGGGCTTGAGATTGTTTTCGAGCTGATGTGGTTACCATCTATATTTACTGTAGCTCTGAGAGCGTGGTTTTGATAACCCCATTCATAATCGCTGCTAGCGGTTACCTTGATGACGAACTGAGCATCATCAATAGACTCAATATACTTGGTTACTATTGGACAAGCGGGGTGCTCGGCTGGGGGTTGTTCTTCTTCGCCAGCATCATACTCTTTCGCATCTTCGCTAGCAATCTGCACAGTCACTTGTACACCTGGAAGATTCGTAAGGATCGCCATGAGATGCTGAGATGCGGGTTGACCTTAGTGCGATAGGCAGTAAATGAGGGGCTACTCAGAGGAGATGACGGTGCAACTGTGGGATTGTGAGAAGATGTGACAGAGCTGATGCTGAATCAGAAAAGAGAGTGACCGTTTCATGATTGCAACTGCAGTACCTTAAGTACCTAAGTTACCAAGTTACCTCGGTCACAGGTGCACTACTGTACCTCTACCTCAGTACACCCACTAGGCATTTTGATGGGCTTTCCCCAGCTGTCAGAACCCAGCTCAGGACCCAGCTCAACAAACGCCATTTCAATTGACCGGGATTGATTCTTTTCATGCGGGCAAAGCTTGGCCCCCAAACCTCTTTCTCTTTTTTTAATATAATTAATATATTGTGGTACACTATCCTGCTCGTCTCCCACGACTCCCTACGTCACCATCCCCCAGCAAATTCCAGAATGGCCGACAAGACAACAGCTAAACCCGCGCGGAAGCCGTCCCCCGTCAAGAATGGCTACTTGATTTTCTACAATGCGGTGTCGGCGATTCTGTGGCTGGCAGTGCTGGGCCGCATCGTGGGTGTCAATGCGGCTCGTGGCCCGCATCTCGCGTACCCGGCCGTCGGCGAGTTCTGCAAGTGGACGCAGACGCTCGCGGGCATGGAGGTGCTGCATTCTCTGTTCGGTAAGCAAAAATATCCCTCTTGACTCCATTACACAAAATTCCACTAGAGGAGCTAGTTGAGACGGATTGGCGCGTTCTTGGCCTCCCTAAACACTTCGATCGACCGCCGAGACGACGAATCAACATCCACAAACGACCAATGACTAACACCAGTCTCTCAACCTAGGAGTCGTCCGTGCCCCTTTCCTCACGACCTTCATGCAAGTCTTCAGCCGATACGCAATCGTATGGGGTATCACGGACCTCCTCCCCCAGCTCGGTGCGAGCCCGGCCTACAGCAGCATGTTAGTGGCCTGGTCCCTCACCGAGGTGACCCGGTACTCGTACTTCGCCCTGACGCTCTCGGGCTGGCAGCCTTCGGCGCTACACTGGCTGCGGTATCACGCTTTCTTCGTCCTGTATCCCCTTGGCATCTCTAGCGAGGCGTGGCTGATCTGGCGCGCCGTCGAGCCCGCGCAATATGCCGTTCATCCGCTCTACAGCACCATACTGTGGGCTTACGTTGTTTTTGTCTATCCTCCCTGTAAGTCCGCCGCTATTCTTATGCCTGGGTCGTGGAGGTGGGCGAGATGCTACGCGAGGATGGCAATGGCTCGAGAGCTATAGGCGTTGTAAAGACAACCGGAGGAGATATTCTTCGCTAACAATTCTACCTGCTCCTAGCCGCCTACATTCTATATACGCACATGATGGCCCAGCGACGCAAGGTCTTGAAAGCATCCAACGCGAAAGCGACGCAATAAACAGATGCACTTGAAAATGCAATACCATGGGAATATTCGAAAAGAGGTGACGACAATGGGAGATGTCTGCCCACGAAACATAATGCCACTTATGTGAAATAAGATGCAACGTTTGCATTAGGAAAAAAAAAGTAAATAATCCTAAGCTATAGACAAGAACAGGGGGGGAATCAGTTCGAACCGAAAGAGAGAAAGAATATATAAGTTATATACAAAGAATAAAATTAATGCAACCCAACCAATTACTCAAGATCACCTCGTGTACTCGTCTCATACCAGTCATTCTTCGACCAAGCCACAATCAAGTCCTTGGCATCTTCAGACAATCGCGCATATCCTGGGTTCTCTTTCGCCTGGAACATGGCTAGAGCACCACATTAGCAAGTGTTCTACGGTTAGTGGTATGACGGGACATACATACTCATATGGGCGCCGGTCTCATCGGTTGCTCTATCATTGATCGCCTCCTTCCATACACCAGCAGCTAGTTTTGAGGGCAAATTACAGAAGGTCCTGTCCTTGCCCAGGACAGTGCCTACCATGCTGACGTGCTTGGGCCCCGATCCTTTCCCGAGCCTTGTGTACAGATTCGCGAACCCAATATCGAGCTCCCTGTTGAGTCGCACTAGTGTGCTAACTCGGTTCTTCAGCTCCTCCCCACGCGTCAAGCAACCTACAAACGCAAGATGTGAAGATACCCAGGACCATCCCGTGCTGATTTGCTCGCGGTTCATGTAAGCAGCCGCACCGCCAGCGGCAACGGCACCAGCGGCGCCAGCGACCATGACGATCTTGCCCCAGCTACCCCATCCACTGCCTTTAGGTGCATTCGGCTTGTTGTTCTTGGCCTGGTCAGTCTCTGCAGCAGGGAGGAGCCCTACTGGCTGTTTATTGCTAGTTGGTGATTGATCTTTGCTACCAGAGCCCCAGAACGCCGTCGATAATCCACTCAGCTGTGCCCATGCCGCCGTGGCGCTATTGTAGTGGCTCTCGGCGCCGTGCGCTACAACGCCTGGAGCTATACCTAAGAACGGCGTGTCGAAGGCAAGAACGCCTTGTATGTAGGGAAACATCATACTATTCAGGCCTTCGGGGGATGGTGTCCGCCTGCGCCCTGTCCCAGTCACTCCATCTTCGCCGTGTGGAATAGGTTTGTCGTTTGTAAGGGAAATGACCGTCTCGGCGGCTACGATACCGCCCATTGAATGTCCGATCAGTATCGTGCGTACTGAAGGGTCTACGGTTGGAGAAGGTGTGCCATTTGCCACTTCGATGTCGATAACACGCTCGAGGAGCCAGTCCTGGAAGCGTGATACACACTGGTATAGGTCGCCCCGTGTCTCGTACTTTGGGTATGTCACGGCTTGTACGTCGACTTTGGGGAGCGCCGCGCTGATCAGAGCAGCGAGGTGTTGAGCGAACTCTGACTTCTCCCCAAAGGTGTCCTCACCCCCCTACATCATTAATATCTAACCGTTAGTCTCCTGATAGAGCTAGAAGAAGACGGCTTTGAGCTATTCGCATCCTGAAGAACAGCCACGAGTGGGGCTGCCAGTAGGTGATAAAAGAGGTGTAGGCGGGGTCAGCCATACCTTAAAGCCATGAATGAAGCACAAGAGCAGTGTCTTCTTCATCGTGCCCCATCGAACGACTTAAGATGTCCGAGGAGGGGGCAGAAAAGAAAAGAAAAGAAGAAGTAATAAATATTTGACGAGATCAAAGCATTAGCTGGTAGCCTCAGAACAGCTGTAAGGCTACCTATGTAGGTAGAATTAACGGCATGAGAAGGATAAGCCCCGCTATCCCAGTGTTATCCATGTGAAGCCCCTCTATAATGACGTTGGACTTGGGTACCTGAGGTAGGTACTGATTACCTACTGTAGGTACCTAAAGGACCCCACAGGTACGATTTAATCGATTTGCATTGACTAAGTACCTACACTACTTCCTAACGTAGTCTTCCCCAAGTTCGTTTATGTTACGTTATAGTATCCAACCTACACGTGGAAGAGCTAACTACCATGTAAACATTTGAACCATCGTGATTGGTGCCGCTCAAGACGACGACGACCTCCTCAAGTTATCTCCAAATAGTGACAACCCACGACCCAAGAGCATGATTGTTATCCCAAAGCCTAGAAGTGCCATCTCAAGTAGCTCGCTCGATCATGACAAACAAGCCCACCTAATAAGTAGCAGCCAATCTCTGGACGAGATACTCTCCGCTGTTGATTCCGGGATACTTCCTATCCTTCTCAGCCTCGTACGTGCTAGGAATGGCTTCGATGTGGCTCTTGAAGTTGGGGTTGCAAAAGTATCTGCTCTCTCTTGTCAGCTCTTTATCACGACCTGGTTCACTTGCAAGATGATCACGCACGCAATACTATACCGAGCGGGGTAGACGCTACCGTCACCCGAAGGCGGCTCGACAACGCGATGGATTGTGCTCTTGATGTTGTCGTTACTCCATCTCGCAAGTAAGTCTCCCGCATTGACGACGCATGTATCCTCGATGGGTGTGGCGTCAACAAACGCGCCCGTAGGGCTCTGCACCTGCAAGCCACCTCTAGTGTCCTGGAAGAGCAACGTAATAGAACCGTAGTCACTATGCGCGCCGGCACGCACCTGGCCCGGGTTGATCGTAAAGACGTCCTTCTTCACTTCGGGGTAGTGGAGCAAGCGCAGCGTGTTATCACCGACGTCCGTGAAATCGTCAAACCAATGCTCATCGATTCCCAATCCGACGGCAATAGCACGCATCACCTCCATATGCAAGTATTTACATTTGTCATGGAAGTCAACCATGGTCTTCTTGAACCCTATGAGCTCGCCTTCCTCCACTGGCCAGAAATTCGGGTGACCTGGTTCACCCTCACGACCGATTTCTAAACTCTCTTTGAGATCTGGAATAGCATCTCGCAACTTCTTGACATCCTCAGGATCGATCAGCGATGTAGTCTTCTCGCGTCCGGGGGCTGAGTAGCCCCGGTTGGCCTCTGGGGTTGTCCAGCAGTGCGACATCTTCGTCTCGATCGGCAATTTAAAGTACTTGGCCGAAGTCTCGAAGAGATGTTTACGGTACTCTGGGGTGATGGGAAGCCCCTTCAGGTAAATGAAGCCTGCAGTCTGGAACCCATGAAGAATCGCCCGGGCTGTCTCTTTTCGTTGTTCCGGTGTCCCGTTTAAGAACAACGAGAAGTCGATGAGCTTTTCGGTGGTCAGTCATTCACACGGCAGTGTTCTAAGCTAATCCAATAATTCAACCTTGGACTTACAGGAATAATCAATCCTTCGCTCTTCACTGCCGCTGACTCCATCTTATTCTTTTAGATGCCTTGCACCCACGATCTCAATACACAATCTACGGGCGACAAGATGTCAACTCAAAAATAGGGCGATTTGGCCGCTTTGTTCTGATAAGCCACCCGCTTCGGGAGAGTAAAGTTAATGGGTAGGGTGAGTACGCCGACGAACCCACTAGCAGGAACCAGCCGTCAATTCTCGAGACCTACACTTATGGTTCGACTAGCGCGATAAAGGCAAAAGTATAGCTAGCTTGTTGGGAGTCAGCTGTTAGAAATAAATACAAAACTTGTTCGGCAAGTTGCACGACGTGAAATAAGTCCATTGGATGCGCTTTATACTGACTACAATATGCATGTCATACCCCACAGGCAAGATAAGCGAGCTGAGCGAAAAGGAGGGGAGTATCAAGGCGGGGTTGATATACTATTTAACTACCTCATTCCACCTAATCTAAGCTGTCGACTTAGAACCTAAGAAGGATATAGTACCGCGCAGGGTTTCTGAGAATCAGCCCACCTAGATAAAGTGACTGTTAATAGTTTTACTATATCCAACTATTATCGCGTGTTTATTGTTCTCTGAGCAGACCTACACCAATCACCCATAGGCTGTCATAGGGTATTGATTGCCATTTGGGCCCCCTAGCTAGGAGCCACCGAACCCCGTCCCCTTTGGCCTCGGGATACTCTACTATCAGAACACTCACTAGTCCGATTTGGCACAACCAAAATGAGCTCGTCAAATCCTAAAGTGGTGGATATCCACACCCACATGTACCCTCCAGCATATGTCGAACTCCTCGAGTCAAGGAAGACCATACCTTTGATCCGTCGGTTTGCGGGCGCCAAGGATCCTCGTTATATCATCCTACCAGCAGAGGCAGAGGCATTAGACAAGATAGCATCTTCTGAATCTGAGACAGTCCCAGCAAACCTACCTGGGCGGCCCATAACGACTCACTACACATCACTAGCTCAAAAGATTCACTTCATGGATACACACGGAATCGACATCTCCGTGATCTCACTTGCGAATCCATGGCTAGACTTCGTGCCGTCCGAAGCGGCAGGGGACACTGCGAAGTCGGTCAACAGCGCATTCAGCGAGATGTGTAGCACTGCTCCAGGCCGGTTGTTCTTCTTCGCCACGTTACCCCTGACCGCACCACCCGAGACCCTCCTAGCAGCTATCGGGCATATAAAGGGCCTGAAGTATTGCCGTGGAGTGATCTTGGGGACATCGGGTTTGGGTAAGGGGCTCGACGACGCGGCGCTTGTCCCCGTGTTTCGTGCTCTGGCTGCGAACAAGCTGACCATCTTCCTACACCCGCATTACGGGCTTCCGAGCGAGGTCTGGGGGCCCCGCGCTACGGAGGAGTACGGCCACGTACTCCCCCTCGCCCTAGGCTTCCCCATGGAGACCACCATCGCCGTCGCGCGCATGTACATGGCAGGTGTCTTTGAAGCCGTCCCGGACCTGCGCATGTTACTCGCGCATAGTGGTGGCACGCTGCCGTTCTTAGCCGGCCGTATCGAGAGCTGCATCGTGCACGATCGTCATCTCGTGCATGGAGGGAAAGTTGGCCCTAAGCGGCGGACAATATGGCAGGTTTTAAAGGAACAGGTTTATCTCGACGCTGTCATCTACTCGGACGTCGGGCTCAAAGCTGCTATCGACGCGAGTGGCGTCGATAGACTCATGTTTGGCACCGACCATCCGTTCTTCCCACCGTTAAACAGTGATGAGCAGGGTGAGTGGGAGAGCATGGTGTGGAATAAAGAGGCGGTCAGCAAGGCTTTGGGGGCTGATAGCGATGGTGCGAAGGCGGTTATGGGTGGCAATGCTGTTGAGGTGCTAAGACTATATGGTGAGGAGTAAGTCATTTAGTGAGAGGCTTGATAAGATTTCAAAATGACACGAAATACAATTATGGCGTGAACATCAGTATATTACGCCCTATGAATGTTCATTTTTGCTTGCTCGAAAAGAGATATAGATGTAGAACTCGACGAGAGAATACCAAGATGTTCTCGTTTCTATGGTAGAATGTGTGATAATCATGCTGTCTTGGGGTTTTCATGTGCCCAGGGAATACCAACCATTTCCATTATATCTACCTACCTAGGTAGGTACGGTTTAAAGAGCTAGTTGAGGTGCCTAACTTGGCCCGGTTTTGACAGAATTCGTATGGTATAGAACTAACCACGTCTAACTCGTTCCTCCCGATATATAGAGGGCGAAGCAGAATTCCTGGGGTATCCTGAAGTCCTCACCGTAATGATACAAACCCTCCCGGTGTAAAGACAATGACTGAATATTCAATCGTAGGCATTGGTTTATACCCACATACAGCCATATACTATATCGGAACTGAAAGGCCTGGTTCATACGCATCTTCCATCACGGGATAGAATCGCATGAATAGATCCTTACCTACAGATTGCTATTTCCAGATGCTAAGATTCATTCAAGCCAATTGGATGTTTGCACTGTCCAAAAAGGGCAAGTCTCGCACCCTATGGTGAACAGGGATTCGAATTGTATCATTTCCAATGATATTAGTCTGATTTGCTGTCATAAATGTATATACATATACATACATGCATGAGGGAGGCAATGATAGTCAGTTAATGCTTCTTGTCGGGCACGGTAAGTACTGACACAGTACGACTCTTAAAACAAGGCGAGACATTGAATTTACTTACATCCCAAAATTACCTACTTCTATCCGATTGCCTTTTAACTCTATAGCGAGTTTATGCTAGCTATTACTCAATTGCATTATTTACCTATTTTAATAGGGCTGGCCACGAGGCGCTCAGAGCTTTTCCAAGTGCGGCCTGATCCTCCTGCTGCGGTTTCAGAAATGCTAGTTGCGTTCATCTATTTACGCCTCGCCACCAACCGGAACCTCAACAGGTGCCGATGGGCTCAGGTACTAACAGTTGCCACAGCGTAGCTGGTATGCGTTGCATCTTGCTTTATAAGCTCTGATCGATGTGTGCTGGTTGGCCAGCTTCTAAGTTTGCAAGACCCCGAAAGAGCACAGGGATGCTGTGTGCCGCTCGCCAACCACCTCGTGATTTCGAACTCTCCCTCCGGGATTCGACTCGGCCAACGAGGAGCCCTCCTTGTCATCGATCCGAGGCCAATACGCTAACGGGACCTAGCAATGTCGGCCACTCGTGTCTCATGTAGCCTTGCTAGCAAACAAACCACGTCCGTCAGAGGCCGCCGGAAGGGACCTGGTGTAACCACATCAAGAATGCACGGCCGTTATACCTCACGCACCAGCGTAGTTCATTGTCTTACTGCCCTATCTATTGGGACTGTCAGCTGTTTTCAGAGGCGTACTACCCTCTTGCAAGTCCGGATTCTGCAATTTCTAGTACATCCCTGGCCTATCATGTGCTTAGAGGCTGTCAGGTGTACATATATTCCAAGAAAGGTGAAAGCGTTCCGTTTTCTTCCTCTTCTCGAGTCAGAACGTTGCTGAATCGGGCCTGCACTACTGATATTGTTCGGGGAACCATCCATCGCATCACCTCAGCTTACGTTTCACGCAAGCACGGCAATACTTGGTCAAAAACTACTCGTAGATATATGCACTTTCAACGCATTCGCACCCGCACCCCGAACGCGAGTACCGAGGAGGAACAGGAGCAAACAAAAGGGGCTCCCTCTATTTCCCAATGGAGCTCTGGAATACCGTCTTAGCCAACCTCATAGAGCCCATATACGAGATCGAAGGCTCCCTGGGATCCCAATGGTGGTACGTGCTCGCGAGTAACACGGCCATTATGGGACGTTCTCCCATAACCGCAGCTTTGGTGGCGCAACCTCCATCCGGATCCCATAGGCACAAGCTAGAACTAGGGGGCAAAGATAGTGATGCTATAGCACTCTTCGCCACAAAAATCCCGGTCTCTTTAGATGGACAAAGCCAGGCGCTCAAGTTCACACACGGCAGAGTCACCTTCGCTTGGGTTTACTACAGTGAGTTTCCCCTCCCCCAACTGCCTACGTAACGTTTTCACTTCCCTTACGTTTCTTGATATCGATTATGATTATCGTTTTAATAATAAATGAGGTGTAGAAGACGATAGGCCAATGGGGACTTTGATGAATATACCAGCACTCATGTTGGCTTAACAGATCGGCTTTCGGGGGGGCACTACAAAGGGTCTCAGATCTCGCAATAGCTGCCTGTGGCACCCCTCAAGGCAAATCGCGCATATAATACTATGAAGCCTGGCTACTAGAGGCTACGTTGCCGCCGAAATTGGTACGGCGCGTTGGTAGAACCATTTTGCGGCTCTATTTGAGAAACGGAGAGAAAACCGAAGAAGTCGTAATAAATTTAAATCATCATACATAAGTTGAATAAAATATGTAGCTAGCTAGGCACCAAGCAGTTCCAAATGCCTTACTTCCGCCCTAGGTAGGTTAAGTACCTATATGATTATATCCCTTTTTAAGAAGACGAGAGTAGACGGTTTAATGAATACCTCAGGTATGTCCAAATCCCTACCTCCTAGGTACCTAGGTAATTATTGCATAACGCCACAATTAGATCGACGCCCACCAGCCATTACCTAAGTTAACAAACCCCCCTTGCCTGTGGCTGAGTCGAACTCCACGTCCAGCCCCGAAAATTTACCAGACTTTTGTCACGTCTTCTTTCCCGCTTCGCTTTCTTCTCTTCTTTTTCTCTTTTCATCAAGGCACTATTCCTTATCATCAAGACATTTAATCCATTGTTTTTCGGTTTGAAAAATTTGCGGACCCCAATATTGTCCTGATCATTTACACGTGCCGAGAGGGAAGTTTTGATAACGCAGTCTTTTTTCGCTAGCAGTACCTGCAGAATGTTACTACTAGGTTGCTGTTAGATAGATACTGCTGACATACCTGCCTACCTGTTTATATATTCATATCATTACACGCATACCACGGGACGAGTACGTACCTTTTTGGATCCTTGTTTTTTTTTTCGGGGGTTCTCGCCTCGTGTGGTTCATGTAGTGACATGGCCGATCTTCACTCAACATAATACCTTGATGAGCTAGCTACTTGGCAAAATTTAAGCATTTCGTACATATACTAACAGTGAAGCTGTTTTTATGCTAATAATGTTTGGATTATAATATTCTATTCATCGAGTTGGGATTACATGGGTAATTGGGATAGGTACGCGATCCCGAGAGCCCAGCATCCGTCAAATCTATGAATGCTTGTAGTACAAAATAGCTAGAATATAGCCGCTCCCGAAATCGTCTTTTGCAACGCTGAAAAAATGATATTGGGGTGAAATATTCGTTGAATCCGTCATAAGCAGAGTTATCTGCCGTAAAAAACAAGCGTCATCGTGCCTTCAACAGCTATGCCATAGGAAACCACGGATGGGAAACCCTCGTGGTCGTCTTGGTGGCAACGATGATCCTAACAAGCAGCAACTGCCAAGTTTCAACGATACCCTCTTAGAATTGGGCCTTTCCTCTCGGTCTTAATCTGCCTCACTCGCGCCTGTATTCCAAGGCGTTAAGAGATCAAGATTCAGCATGCATACTCTATCAGGTTCTGTAAAACATCGTGTCACGTCTTGGCGCCTCCGCCGCCTGGGGGGTCTTCGTCACTATCAAGAGACCCGGTACTGCTTTTGCTGGTCTCGGCGCGTAGTGCGGCCCCCTCGTTCAATTCCATCTTGAGGAGCTTTTCCTTTTTAAGCAAATTGGCACCTAAAGTAACCTCGAACTCATCGTCGTCTTCTTCCGACTCTGAATCTACGCCAGGCTTCTTTTCCATGGATGAAGCGGCCTTTATGCGAGTCTTAAGTGACTGTCGATTAGACCTTCTGAATAGATTCGAATGATCGAGGGGTTTGATCGTAGGGTCATACGCGGCGGGAAGTCCGACGGCAACAGCTACGCGATGCGCCTCCTCGTCGGCGGTGAGCTTAGGTTCGAGTTCGTAAACACTACTGTTATCGCTGTCGGCTTCATGCTTCTGGCCACCTAGTATATGCATGTAGCTCTGACGAGAGGGGTCTCCAGCGCGCTTGGCTTTTTTCTTCTCCCGCTTCTCGGTAGGACGCACGACGACGACAGGGACCGGCGAATATTGAAGGCAGTATTTGGAGAACGAGCTACGGTTCACAAGGAAACCTTGAACACCGTCCATACTACGCCCTTTGGTCCCGACAATCAACATGGATGGTTGGTAGATTTTGATCTAATGGGGAAATCTGGTTAGACAATCGGGCCTATGGGCGGTTCAGAACCGTTGGTCCTAGGGGAAACACTCACTAGGTGTTGGAACGTGTTATGCAATTTCCCAACAGCATATTCCAAAACTAAACTAATAGCACGGTTCTGAATGTTCTTCGATTGGATCGATTCCATCAAAGCTTTGGCATCCTCTTGGTATGTCTTATCAGTCAAGCGAACTTGGGTTTCGATAACCCTAACGCACACTATCTCATCGCCGTCGTCGACCAGCTCATCTAAGAGCCACTGTAGCGCATGATCCGAATACGAGTTATCATCGACCCCGACCATGAAAACACGGTGACGGCGCCTGAATTGGAAGCCGGCATGCCTGACATTGAGGGTGAAGGAGATCGGATTGTAAGGTGTCGCATCGCCGAGGGGAATATTGTCGAAAGCAACGTGGGACTCGAATCTTTGCGAAGGAGACTGGGTCAGCGTTTCGGTTGCCATCAGTACCTATATGGTAGGAACTATATGATATGCACGTTATGCGCGCAAGGGAATATGATGTAGAGTGAGACAAGTATCTTCGCAACTGCAAATAAGAGGAGAGACTGCGGCGACGGATCTAGCCTCATCTGTTCTGTCATGCCACCGCTTGGCTCCGAAAGAGGGAAACAGGATGCCGGATAGGGTCCGGGGGTTCATTGGGGAAGAGGAGGGGAGTGGGGGAAACGGACAAGCGGGGTATCGTGGAGTGACTAGCGAATGGTTGTGGATGACACTTGACAGAGCTCATCAGACGTCATGCGACCTAGCCTTGGCGATAACCGAAAGATCTTGTCAACCTTTTGTTTTGCCATTGGGGGGAGGGGCACTCGGAGGCCTCTGGTTGAGAGCATGTTATGCCGGGATCGGGGGACTCTTCTTTTCTAGACGGATTGTAAAGTGTGTGGGTGGATGTTGCTAATGCTGCCGAGACCCGTTTTGGTTTATTATGCTTCGAACGAAAGTCCGAATCTAGGCGAATTCCCATTGGACAGTGGATTACTCGAAGAACAACGAGCCAGGCCGAACCAAACTCGGCGCACCCTCACAATTTTGAGAGATCTCACATGTGGCTAAAGAAGGATAGACGGAGGTAGGGAGGGAAGATGATGAGGGCCGCAGAAGAAGAAAAAAAACAAAAAAAACAAGGAGAAATAGCTAACTCACCTTCGATGAGGCGGCGAGGCATCTCTGATGCGGTTTCCACCGTGCGGCTTCTTTAACCCCTGAGGAAGCGATGGATTTTGCGGCGCCCGAAACGTGACATTGCCGAGAGAGCCCTTCCTCGAATTAGGCGCACTACTACCTGAACTGGAAGCAGTCTCACCAGGCGTCGTTGAACTCGCATCTCCAGTATTATCTGTCTCTTTCCTATGGTTTCCACCGTGGAAGGTTACGAGGTGTTTGGTTTCGGCGTGGGGGGCGTGGGTAGCTCGGTTCGCAACATTGATGGTGACAGGCTCTTGTTTCTTCTTCGCTAGGCTGAAGTAATCGCCCTTAGGTGTGGGTTGCGACTTGGGCGAGACATCGCTCTCGGGGGTTACGGCTGGTTTCGACCTGTCGCCTGACATATTGGGTGATAATAAATATTCGAGGTGTCTTGGAGCGAAATAGCTAATGTTGGTATAATATGTCTGGACCTAACTCACGTTGCCTCAAGTCGAGGGCGGAGGAGGCAAACCCGAATCGAACAGCATTGAGTTGGGAGGGTCGAGAAAGAGGTAGAGGAAGTCTTGCAACTAGGCCCAGTCAAGCCGGAAGGCTGAAGGCTGAAGTCTGAAGTATGCTGGATGTCGATGTGGGAGTGGATGTGAATGCGAATGCGAATGTGGATAATAGAGCCGTTGTTGTGCAATCACATCAAGGGCGGAAGTTGTGTGTCGCAGAACAGAGAGGGATGGGATGATTGAGCTTCAAAGGCGGGAAAGAGCTTCGTGTTGAGCGGGTCTGGCGGGTCTCAGTTTACGCAACCCTGTGGTCGTTCTGGTGGTAAGATGATCTAGATATGTTCCGTAGGTAAGTAAGGTAGGTAAGTAAGGTAGGCGGTATGGTATACATGTACGGTATACATAAAGTACGGAATAGTGTGTGCGCCAGTTATCAAGAATTCGAGGTGGCTGACGTATAGCAGGTATAATATAATACACGAGCCCGAATGAGACAGCAACAAGCAGCAACAGGCCAAGGTTAGGGCTTAGACGTAGATAGACACGGACCTACCTCTTGGCTACTTTGTAAGACGAGTACCTTTCTACGGCATTTCTCAAGACTCGGCTAGATTACACAATCCGTCTTCGTGCACCAAGTCGTGAGTACAGGTGATCAAGATGGTTGCACACGGGTTCCTATCCTTTATCGTATGTTCCTGATGGTTCCCGGAAGGTTCAATTGCACCAACGGTACAAAAGAATGTTGTTTGAGAACGAGCTAGGGTGATATAAAAGAAAGGTAGTGGGTAAAAGAAGAGAAGAAGAGAGGTAAGGGAGGCAGACAGGCAAGCTGATAGGGTTTGGAGCTAGATACAGGTATGCAATTCAAGTTGAGTCAAGCGCACGTTTTGATCCAGTTATTCGAGGGCTCAACCCGGTCCAAGTCTTCCCACTAGAGACTCAATATAGAGATGTCTTCCTGGCGTGATGACCTAAGAAAGGTAGGTGGTGGTGGTGATGGTAATAACAACGTATAACGTGTATAACAAAAGCTGAGTAATGGCGGAGAGTTTCTAGTACCCTATGTACCTACATGGAGAGTACCTAGGTAGGTTGAATGGGTTGGGCCGTGCATATAGAAGAGGATTTTGCTGAAAGGCCTACACTACTAATAGACGCCATAATAATAGGAATCGAAGATGAAGGGATGACAGGCCGGAGGTGGGCTGAGGACTCTCACATCTTGAACTCTAATCACAAGCCGGTTCGCGCAGAGTAAGGTAGGGAATCCTTGAATATGTCATAATTTAGTGGAAAGAAGAGAGAAAGCCAAGAAAGCTAGGGTGAAGTCGTTTGCTCACTTACAGTATTAAAACTTCTACTAGTTCTCGTTGTCGTCGATCGGTTTATTAGGGATAGAGTAGAAATGTAACTGTACATCGGCTAAAGGCTTGGTTGCTGCACCATGGTGGACATGCGATGTGTAGTATAGTAGCCAAAAGGTACCCAGATCTGCCAGGTCTACATGTGTACCAAACCTGGATTGACACAGACCAGAACCTGGACCTAGCATGTCTCAGATATGAGATGGCAGCTGGAGTTCTGCTGGAACCATGCTGGAGCACGCTAAAGCCCTCATGAAGCCCCTATGGCAGTATTGCTTTAGGCAAGGCACAGGAATCCACAGTACGCTACTAGGTACATGATATACCATACCTTACTTACATGGCAGGGAGGTACTATTGTTAGATAGGGTACAGCCCATGTACTCTTGGCGAACGAAATACTTTGCAGAGACCTAAATATACCTAATACAGATAGGCTTCCGAATGACGGAGCACATATGATTTGCTCCAGTTGCCCTAACTTTTATGCATTTCTTGGAGAGGCTTGTATTTGATTGCTCCACCCGAGCATTGTGCTGCGACAGAGATGGAATGACTGGAAATCTGTCGACAACATATGTCCACTTACCAAGTCGCTAGTCGCTAGCAGCAACCGATTCTGTGGTTCACTGCACCAGTGTGGCGCCAGTTTTTGGCCTTATCAGTCAGTTGCTCGCATGCTCGAGACGTTGAGCGGTATGAATGGCTCCGCTTCAGTGCCATCCTGATGCTGGACGGTATGCTGGAGTCGCACTCAAGTCGGCAGAGCAATGGTAATCGAACGATACAGGTGACTCTAATTAAAAATCTTGTTAAAGGAGTCTTGGGCGACGGCTATCGAAATTTTTTGTTGTCGTCATCTAACTCCTCAACGCTATGGAGGTCGGTCATTTCCCAATGCCTCGTCCCCGCTCTCTAACACTACCGCAATAAGGTATCTACACTACCTAGGTATACTACGGTAGATACCTAACCTAGTGAATCTAGTGTCTTGTGTCTACATAATAGTGTCTGACAGTCAGGGTTGAAAAGTACCTTCTAGAAATTACCCTACGATAGGTATCTACAGACTAAGAGAGAGCCGCAAGCACCACAAAATTACTTAGCATACCGCCCCCAACCCCTTCCTATCTCACTGAGCTGGGCTGGAGACCTAGTGTGCGCATGTCATCTTCTACAATCGATGATGAGCCAGTAGTAAGGATCTCCAATATTTGGGTCTCTCGCCCTGAAGCTACGTCCATGAGAAAACCACACTAGAACGTACGAACCGAAACACACTCCAACCTTGAGGGGGAGAAGCTCTCCTTTCCGTCTTCTGCTGACATGGTCACTAATACACTCGTTGCCAGATTTCATTACCAACGGAAAAGAAAATGCCTTGGCAACGGACGCCTGAGCGCTACCTCGATGCCGATTACGCCGTCCACCAGCTGGCACCTCGTAGTCTGTCCAACATGATTCTTCTCTCTCTGCCCAAGAGGTTCCAAGACCCGGGGAAGACGCAATGATGATACATACCATACCTTGGCGTCCTTGGCGCACACTTCGGTCACGTTTGGCCAAGATGGCGGAGAGACAGAGGGGTTGTTACCTATTCCAATTTATACATAGTAAGGATAAGTACCTAGATAAAGTATTGTATATGATGTAGTGTAGGCTACTATCTCGTGTACAACGATGCATGGCGTTGGCTTGCATTGGAGCAGCGAACCAACGCAACGGATTCTCAAACCGCCCACTTGGATTGATGCTCGCGTGTCCTCGAAACAACACTCAGGACGTTTGCGAGCTCGGTCATCACCGGATATCGGCGTGATATCGAGCCAAGCCATCACTTGTTGCATGCTAGCAATCGCATGAATTCAAACCGCACAACGACACTAGTGCGCCCGAAGAATGGCGGACGGTGCCGTTAAAGCCGTTTCTTGCCCTCCCCGCTGGCCCATCCACTCGTTCTAGGCAGCTTAAGTAGAACTGTATTCCCAAATAAGCTAGAGCTGAAGCGGCTTGGAGGCCCTTGATTAACGTCCCAATCGGCAGTTTTAGCCTACGACAGGCATCGTTGCTGGCCGAGTTTCCGTCCAGGGCTGCAAGATGTGTACATAATGTAGTAGATAGGAGGCGAGAAGAGGCACGGTACTGCACACTAGGTAGTAATGTCGCCACAGTCACCACCGAACTCCTCCCTCCCTATCAACCTTGACCGCCTCCAAACTCGGATACAAGGCAAGGTTGTGTGTCCCTCAATGCGCGAGCGTCAGCCCGGGCCCCGAGTAGAACGCACCAAACAAAATGCCCAGGCGCGGCACGCGCACCGATTCCTCTTGATTGATAAGGCAGAAGCCCATTTCCTCTCAGGTGGAGTTGCACCACCCACGTTTACAAACCTGCGCAAAAAGAGGCATAATTCCTTGGCGTATCCTCTGCCTTGCTACAGCCTCACCGAGAGTGCACACACACAACCGCGCTATAACAAATAAAACGGCCTACCATCAACACGAAAAGGGTCACCTACCACGTAGCAAACGTAACCATTCTCTCCCACGCTCCATCCCGCGTCCTCTCCTCTCCTCTCCTCTCCTTCCACTCAGTCGCCCTCAACCGAGAACATGTGACCTTGCGTTGATGCCGTTGGCCCAACTCGCCCCCGTTCCGTTTCCCACGCAAACTGCCGGGTGTCTGCGGCTTACCGCACATCTATTCTCGTTACCGGCATGCAGATTGGGGTTGATGTCGTTTTTTGAAATACCACGGTTTCTAATACGACGGCACATCAGTGAAATGTATTGGATATACGTACACGTGCGCCCGTGATCATCCCCCTTCAACATCCCGTTGGCTGCTTTTAACCTCTTCCACGCGAGAATCAAAGCTCTAGAGGCCCACGGCCCGATACGAGACATGCCCCTAATGGTCAAAGCTAGCATTACGTGGAATTGTAGGTAATTGCTATTCAGTTACCTTCATACTTCTTGTGGCGCTAGAAAGACTAGATTGCGTTCGTATGGCGATGCGGTGAAATCTTGCCTCTTCATCCTGGAGATAAGCAAACGCCTAGGAGCTATGTGGGCGGGGATAGAGAATTTTTAAGCGATTAATAGATCGTTGTGTCCCTTGCTTTACCAGACCATGTCGCGTAATTACCGACAGATATGATCACTTTATCTTACGGTGGCCGCCCGGGTTTTCTATCCACGGCCATTAGGGCTTGCATTAATCGTGTTTTTAAATTATTTATTGGTTGCGAACCTGATGAGTGTGAGTGAACCTACCTGTGACGCAGTCCTCTACTTCGTATAAATCCCGCCGTTTTTCGATCGCGTTCTTCTCAGCCAATTAATCATTTAGTCGGTCAGCCGCTCATCACTCCACGTAACCTGAGCTTGCTGGTGTGAGAGCGATCCGTAACGTAACCCATGACGCCTGTGCAATGCAAATCGACGAGGAACCCGTTGCGCTAAATCATACCCCGACATACAATGACCCCGTGCCCCCCTCCTTTTGTGCCATATTTGCCGAGATGAGAATCAATTTCTTCCGTGAGGAGATCTCAGTTATATGTCCGCGACAAGTTACGCAGATACCAATCAACCAATTTACGTCCCACCTTAGCTTCTGAAATATGAATCAAATCCTGCAGATCTTATTTTAACACGGTCACACTCTAAAAAGCTTGTCGCTCACACAGGAAAGCTTATCGAGCTTGGCCACTGTGGCGCTGGAGAGGGGGTTACACTTACTCCTTGCAGGGCGTAATCCAAGTCGCTAACATTTACCCATTCACCATCCAAAAGGCCCTGGTCAGCCCAGCGAAGCTGCTTCGTCCTCTGCTTATTGACTAAAAGCAAAGACCGTAGCTCCTCCGGTTGTACCTCTAGGAAACCAGCGAGCTTCTTAAGATCCATAGTTGTGTAGAGGCGTAGGTAGGACTTAACGGTGGGGCTCCACATGTTAGTCTTGACCTCATCCATGAAAATGGAGAGGTGGTGGTCGATCGGGTCCACGTTAGCTTCTGGGTTGTCGAAATCCGGGGGAACCGGCGAGATGAACTTGGGGCATGCAGCTCTGAAAAGCTCCTCGAAGATGGGGAGAGATTCAGGGCCACCACGCTGCAGCTTGAGGAGCTGGTCACCATACTTCTCCCTCAGGGCAGTGTGGATGGTGTCATCCAAGCGAGTCGGGTGGAATGCAACGCAGATGGCAATGAGAGCATACATCTGATCATTCTTCTTGGTAATGGAGTCGTATTGAGCATTCTTCTGGAAGTTCTTAGTCCGCGATACGTAGACAAGAATGTGGCTAAACATGCGGATGGCATCAGCATATCGGTGCATCATCATGTAGGAAAAGCCCACGTAGTAGTACGTAGTGAAGTGGGCAGCCATGACGCGGGCGAACATAGCCTTCTTGTTAAGCTCGATGTCGTCGAGGGTCTTGAGCGCAAGGCTAAAGTCGCCCAGCAAACAATGGACTCGTAGTAGGCCGATGATGGAAAAGTAGCCAAGCATTCGGTAAAGTGTCTTGGAACCATACTCGCCGGCAACAGCAGCAGAGTCTTCATTTCGCTTCATAGCAGCTAACTGCTCGGAAATCTGTGACCGCTGAATCAGGGAGTACAGGACGTTAAGTACGCTGTAGCAGCCCCAGGTGTTTGGGTTCTCGCGCAGAATTTGCCTCTCCTCCTCATTGTCTCGTGCTTGGCGCGCGATTCGGAGTCGATATGAGGAGAAAGAATTAAACTGATAAATAAACTCATCGATCACATCCCATGCCCAATAATGCTATTGATATCTTGGGTCAGCATCCATCCCGGACAAGGGAGATAAAGAAATAGACTAACCGAAGGAGGTTCCAGGTCGACAGGCCCCTCAGAGTTGAGGATGAAATGGAAGAGGTTGCAGTAGGCATCGTAGCTCTGGAACTTGGTTTCCAAGGGAGCAGAGAAGTCAAGGGGCTGAGCGGCTTGCACGAGTCTCGACTGAATATCATCGGCCTGTTGGGCCATAGTCAAGGAGCTGACGCGCTCCAGGTCCTCCATGCCATCTTCATACTGAACTTGCTCCTTGTAGTCGGCGACGAGGGCTTCCTCTTCGACATCACTGTCATCTTCCATGGCGCGTGCGGGCGCCGCACCGTTTCGGAGGCCGCTCATCGTGAAGAGATGCTTTTGGGGTACAGGGTTGTCACGGTGGTGGTGGAGAGGGGGATAGTTCCGGACCTCTCAAGGCACTTCGCTTTCACACACAATCTCTCGCTCGCTCGCTCTCTCTATCGCACTCGGCGCGGCGGCGGGGCTCGTGGATAATTTTTTGATGGTTGGGGGTACGAAAAGATGGCACATTCAACAACCGAAGTTTTAGCGAATTTTATTAGGGCTGTTGCTGTTTCAACGCAAATCGGAAATGCCCCTCATGACCACCAGTAAACTTTAGCGTCTCAATTGTGCTTATCATCTTATCTATATAGATTCTTATCGATACCGATATATGGGTTGCAGGGGTGTCCGGCGGGGTGGCGGGGTGGAGGGGTAAAACGGTATTCTTGTAAAAGAGAGTTGCATCTTTTTATGCCCCGCCAATTGTTTTCTAGATAAAGCTGGAGGTTGAAGCAGCGATATATATATCAATATACCTATATAAATCCATTAGGTAAACGGCTCATAAAGACGGGCAATTTTATTTGGTGAATCTGCTCCCATTACTAATTCTAGCGAATGCGCATAGCTTTCTTCGCCATATGCGCCGGTTAGCAACATTCACTGGATAGGAGAGAGAGATCACTATCGTCTGAGCAACCTATGAATCATTCTGATCCCGTATTAGTCACTTAACCCAGCCAGAACAATATCCATCCCTTCATCCCACCTCATCCAGATTCTCTCTAGGTCATTAATACACCCATGTTGTATACAATTTAAGTGAGACCTCCTGCGACTGTATCTGCGAAATTTCCATTCGAAGCCACTCCTTCACTAGATAGATCCAAAAAGATGCCTGTTGTCACACCAGAGAAGTTGGCTAGTCTGCAACAGCAAGCGGATGATGTGCGGAATGTAGGTATCTCATCCCTTGGTTTCAAGACGTTTTTACACGAAACTTACAAGATATAAGATTTGCATCCTAGCCCATGTCGACCATGGCAAGACCTCGCTCACAGATGCTTTGCTTGCCACGAATGGCATCATCTCACCCAAGCTCGCCGGCAAGATCCGTTATCTGGATTCTAGGCCCGACGAACAAACCAGAGGAATTACTATGGAGTCATCTGCCATCTCCTTATATTTTTCCATGCTTCGGAGATCTGCGCCTGACGCCGAGCCAATTCCCAAGGAATATCTCATAAACCTAATCGACTCGCCCGGTCATATCGATTTCAGCAGTGAGGTATCGACCGCTTCACGATTATGTGACGGCGCAGTCGTCTTGGTCGATGCAGTCGAAGGTGTCTGTAGTCAGACAGTCACCGTGTTGCGGCAGACATGGGTCGAAAAATTAAAGCCCTTGTTAGTGCTTAACAAGATCGACCGTCTCGTTACGGAGTTAAAGATGACTCCAGGAGAGGCGTATATTCATCTGAGCAAGCTTCTCGAGCAGGTCAACGCCGTGCTAGGAAGTTTTTTTCAGGGCGAGCGTATGGAAGAGGACTTAAATTGGAGGGAACGCGTGGACGAGCGAGTGGCTGCGGCGGCGGCGGCTAAGGGCTCAAAACACGGCGACATCGAGAGCGAAACTGGCGAGATACAATTCGAAGAACGAGATGATGAGGAACTCTACTTCGCCCCGGAAAAAAATAATGTCATATTTAGCAGTGCGGTCGACGGATGGGCATTTACTGTTCGACAATTCGCTAGCCTATACGAAAAGAAGCTCGGTATAAAGCGAAATATTATGGAAAAAGTTTTATGGGGCGACTTTTATCTGGATCCAAAAACGAAGAAGGTTCTTGGACGTAAACACTTGAAAGGACGGAATTTGAAGCCTATGTTTGTACAGCTTGTACTTGAGCAGATATGGGCCGTCTATCATGCGACGGTGGGCGGCGACAATAGCAAGGGGTATGTCACTACATCTACGAGAATTGCTTCAAGTATGTCTCGCACTACTGACTTAACCCACCCAGTGACTCTGCCATGCTCGGAAAGATCACTAAGTCTTTGAACATCACGATACCGCCTCACCTCGCTCGAAGCCGCGATACTCGACTCTTAATGACAACTCTTTTTTCTTCTTGGCTACCACTATCTACTGCGCTGCTTGTTTCTGTTGTCGAATCGCTTCCATCTCCTAAAGCGGCACAGGCGGAGCGTTTGCCAGATTTGTTAGAAGACTCTCCAGGCTCAGACCATATCGACCCCGTTGTCAAAGAAGCCATGGTCGATTTCAAATCCTCCAAATCTGATCCTGTAGTGGCGTATGTTAGCAAGATGGTTTCTGTCCCGGAAAGTGAACTACCCGAGAACAAAAGGCGAGCTGGCCAGCTTAGCGCCGACGAGGCTCGAGAAATCGCAAGGAGAAAACGAGCTGAATTTGCACGAGCGCAGCAAGCAGAAACAAGCGATATGAACGATATTGGCACTGCGCTAGATAATATATCGCTAGATGATTTCGCCCCCCCTGTAGAAGAAAAACAGGTCGAGGTCGAACATCTAATAGGATTCGCGAGGATATACTCTGGTACACTCTCAGTCGGCGATTCACTCTACGTCTTATCCCCAAAGTTCTCGCCCGCCAATCTTCACGCGGCCCCGGAACCCCAGAAGGTGACAGTAACAGCCCTCTATATGCTTATGGGACGGAACTTAGAGTCTCTAAACTCAGTCCCAGCTGGTGTGGTATTCGGCATCGGTGGCCTTGAGGGTCATATCCTGAAGTCAGGCACTCTATGTAGCCAGCTGGAGGGATCCGTCAATTTAGCTGGGGTGAACATGGCGGGCAAGCCCATTGTCCGTGTTGCCCTCGAACCTGTAAATCCCGCGGACTTGGATAAAATGATCGAGGGCTTGAAGCTCCTCGTGCAAAGCGATCCATGTGCCGAATACGAACAGTTCCAGAGTGGCGAGCACGTCCTGCTAACAGCTGGTGAGCTACATTTCGAGCGATGTTTAACAGATCTGAAGGAACGCTTTGCAAGGTGTGATATCCAAGCAGGCGCACCAATCGTACCGTACCGAGAAACAATCGTACGAGCTGAAGAGATGCGCCCGCCAGCCAACAAGGACTTGGGAAGAGGTGTCGTCGTTGGTGTCACAAGCTCGAAGCAAGTGAGCATCACATTGCGAGTTCGGCCCTTGCCACAAAATGTAACAGAATTTCTACTGAAAAATGCGGCGTCGGTAAAACGTGTCTACTCTGAACAGCACGGTATGGAGGAAGATGAAGATAGTAAAGGGTTACAGGATCAAGAAAATATCGAAATTGACGAGGCTGTTGTCGAGAGTAAAGCTTTATCTACCGAAGACTTAAAGGGGAAGCTTCGAGAAGCGCTAGAAAAAGGCAAGGGTCGCGAAGCATGGAATAAAATCGTCGATAAAATCGTCGCGTTTGGTCCTCGGCGTACAGGTCCAAATCTGCTCATAGACGCCACAAAGGACGGGCTATTTCCCAAGGCCTTCTCCGGAGACAAGATCGAGGGCGACACACCAAAGGCTGACGAGGCCCTTCACGCCGCCCACTTATGTGATAAGGTCACATATGCGTTTCAGCTCGCTACTAATCAGGGGCCATTGTGCAATGAACCTGTTCAGGGAGTCGGTGTCATTATCGAAGACTTGGCTGTAACGGCTACAGAGGAAGACGCTTCAGCCCGTGATTCATTGGGTAGACTAACCGGTGAAGTAATCAAGACGGTGCAGCAATCCATTCGGCAAGGGTTTTTGGACTGGTCTCCTCGAATTATGCTCGCCATGTATTCTTGCGAGATCCAAGCCAGCAGTATGTGATTTCCCTTCCACCCCCCTCAACACAGCATGAACGAGCCATCGGACTAACCCTATCCTTCACCACAGCCGAAGTCCTAGGCCGCGTCTACGACGTGCTAACACGCCGCCGAGGGCGTGTGTTGTCGGAGCAAATGAAAGAAGGCACGCCCTTCTTCACGATCCAGTCTCTCCTGCCCGTAGCTGAATCCTTCGGGTTCGCAGACGATATGCGGAAGCGGACGTCCGGAGCCGCACAACCACAGCTCATTTTCGCCGGCTTCGAAGTGCTGGATGAGGATCCGTTCTGGGTGCCCTTCACCGAAGACGACCTCGAAGACCTTGGTGAGCTCGCGGACAAGGAGAATGTGGCGAAGCGCTACATGGATGGCGTGCGCCGCAAGAAAGGTTTGCTTGTGGAAGGACGCCAACAGCGTGTCGCGGCTGAGAAGCAGAAGACGTTGAAGCGGTAGTTAGATGTAATATATCTAGGCCTAGGCCTCTACGTATGTCATGATGGATGAAAGGGAGAACTCGCAATCCTGAAGTCTACAGAAAGCGATGATCCGGTGTTGAGGATGGGCCCTAGGAATTAAGAGATTCATTTTAAAATACCTTAGGGACACACGGCTCGAGCACTCGTCATTCCTTGGCAAAACCGAATCATGAATTTCTCAAAGACAGCGAACTAAAAGAACAGCTATAGAGCAGATGGATATAGGCGCTTGGTTATTTCATAGTCTAGATAGCCAAAAATAAACCACGTTGTAAGTCGAGAGTAATAGCTTGTGGCCAATATAATGCGAATGGTACACCCGGACAGCCGTGCCCCTTCTGTGATCATACTTTCTTTTATATAGGGACGAAGAGCCACAATGCGGCTATGATAATACATACGCTAAAATTACACTGCGGCCGCCCGGCTCCTTACCGTTGATGCTTCACGACATCCTCGTCTAGCCGCTGGCGAAGCCAATCAGGCACGAACGCTTTGATCTTGAAAGCCTCCTTGTCATCAGTCCCATCTGCAGTCTCCCCTTCCCCATCCTTGCTAGGTTGGATCACAAACTCGGCCGCTGGGTCAAATTCCAGGGTGGCTGTGTCGTTGGGCACTACAAGATCCGTCATGAGCTGCACACGGCACAGCGCGAGCCCGATGTTTCCCGTGCCCGCGAGGAGTGTGCCAGTGCTGCGCCCCTTCTTGCCGTGACGCCCAATCGTGAGGCCGTGGAGGTCTCCTCCGCCTCTCAGTAAGGATGGGGCTGCGTCAGGCTTGTACTCTAAGGTCGTCGGCATAGTCTCGTTCTCGCCGTAGAGCATGCAAGGCAAGATGCGCTTGCGCACAACGCCGCGGTGACGCGTGCGGATCGTCAACTCTTGGCCTACGTAGCAGCCCTTCCGGAAGTCGATACCACCCATGACGTCCATGTTGGACTCTTGCGGTAGCGCTTGCGTGGGGATAATCTCGGCGCTCCCCTCCGGTATACCTCGCAGATAGCGGCGCACACGGTAGGCGGCCCCGTCGGTCTTCTCGACAGCAGCAGGCTGTAGCCCCGACGGCAGGTCTAGAGCCTGCACATTCAAATCCGGACCAACGGTGAGGACACGGTAGCCCATGTCCGGGGCCCGCGAGTCGGGTATCATGACAGAGCGCCCGTCCTTTTGCACAAGGTTACTCGTGTGTTGCGTGAATGGGGACCTTTCGCCGTCGTTCCAGATTTGCCACACGCTCATCTCGTCCTCTTCTATTGCGCGCAGGAAGATCTTGCTACGCAACTTATAGCGTTTGAGGTGCTTCAGTAGAGTCGTTATTTGGGCCCCGTCGACTTCGATCATGAAATGAGGGTCGCCGCCCGATCCCGGGGGAACCGGATAGATGAAGACATCGTGCAGTACCCGACCTAAGGCGTTGAGGAAACCACAGTAAAACCAGGGCTTCTGCGCTGTCGCGGCGGCAGCGCCGTTGATACTGGCTGTGCTGTTCTCCTCGACCGATGTCGTGATAAGGCCTTGAAGGAAATGCGGCGCATCAACGCCGGAGATCGATATTAGACGTCGAGTTGTAAGACGCGCATGTCCCGAGGACGGGGGTAGAGTACGAAGCGGCGCGGTTGAAGAGGCATTCCGAGTATCCCCACGAAGCACTGAGCTGGAGGCAAAGCTTCGTCGTTGCCGTTGGGACGGGATATGAGACTGTTGATTTTGTAGGGACCAACAGGATGCGCAAACGAAGGTAGCTCGGGAGCCAAGAGGCGCCGACGACAGGCCCCTTAGGGACCATCTTGCTGCACTGCGTGGTAGGACCTGCATTGCGCCACTTTATGTGAGGTTAGCTCCCTCGCAGGGCTCAAAAAAAAAAAAAAGCTGGCGGGTAATTGATTTTTGAGCCTATCGTGAGTAATAGATAATCTAGATAGGGATGATGTAATACCTGGATATAGGTATTCTATTAATTAGTACCTGGTTGACACTATCTTAGGTGTGAAAAAGTACAATAGTGGTCATAGCTCCTAGGTACGCTCCCAGGTACTCGGAGATAAGGGAGCTAACTATGAACCAACACTTCTTGAGTTTACGATGTCCATATCTCTACTATAACTTACTCGACTAAACAACAGGTAGGTAACCATTAACACCTGGTAGGTATGCTTCACATATTATTCCCCTATTCCCACCCATGCACGGTTCATACCCTAGCCGGCCTTGCGTTCCTCGTTAAACCCCGAATATAGAAACGAAATAAATAGGGGTGTTAGTGTAATAATGACGATATGAACAATCCTTACCGTTGTGAGCTTGTGCTTTTCAACGTAGCCCACGGATCATGCTATGGGCCGCTAGCTCTGACTCCGAATGTGCAAACAGTCACTAGAAACCAATAGATGTAACAAGGTATCGGGTCAAGGTAACAGAGAATCTAAACGGAATTATTATTGCTTCATCAACCAACCAAGCGAGCGTTGCGGGCAACGTGAGATCAACACTCTACAAACTTGTGGAAGATGGTGTCGCCTTGCATAGCATACCATCAATGACGGACATGGTATCTATACCCTTGCTACGATGCACGCTCCCATGGACGGGACCGTGAATCTCTGGAATTCAAGGAAACAGCGATGTGATTAGTTAGTGATGCGTACGTATGTATATCCAAAATTTACAAGTTCCGCGAGCGCCGGTGCTTGAGACCTGTTTGTCAGAATCGGGAAATCGACATGATAAATGCGATCCAGGATAGGTAGCAAGAGCACTATGGGAATGCCGACAACACATGTCCTGCAACAGTGACATTAAAACTTCGTTGTCGTATGGTCGTAAACACAACATTCTGGAGGGCTCTCCCATACCTGGCCAAGATAGGTGGATTGAAATTCAATAAGCTCTCTTATGTTACATGTTAGGTTCATTCTTGATATCTAGAGACTAGCCACTCAGCCCATGTTACTGGTGAATAGATATAACCACTGTACAACAAGACTCCCGAGAGAGCAAAACCGCCGTTGAATAGACATCTTACATCACCCTCTACTACCGGACATATTTCTTACCAAAACTTCCCCACCAAGCCCGGGGAATTGAGGAATCTCGTTCCCGCGAAAACCCAGCGAGTCCGCGGGATCCTGTAGTACAACCGTCATAGCTGAGCAGGAGACCTTATCCTCAAGAGCCCTGCAATCCCCTTCCTTCCCCCAGCTTCGTCCCAAGTGATCCGGCCGAGGAAGGGCCGCACTCGATAGATGAGCGTGGGCGAGTGTGAAATCCGCTACGAGAATGACGACGGGATGGCATGTTAAGACGGCGCGGTTACATTTGGCGGATTTTTGTCCCCGGAACGTCCGTTGTTCACGTGAGCACTGCATCCCCATCTCCCCAGGCACCCTTTATTCCAGGGTAACACGATCGAAAATCCGTCGTTCCGGAGACAAAAAATGCTTGTGCTAGGTCATATCTCACAGCCTTATGTGAGCCTTGTATAGGTCAGCTCAGCTGCTGTACGTACCCGTATCGTCTCTACATATATATCCTAATGTAATTCGCTAAGTACATCATCGAATTCGTCCAACGTGGATGCAACGTCTCTTTCCGGGGGCGAAGGGGGGCGGTCCTGTTGTTACCCGCGAATTGCACTGTATGTTCCGTTACTCAACAGCGTGCCGATCCTGGACGGTGGGTGAGCAAGGCAGGTAACGTCGGCGGCCCTTACATCTGCAAGAACACAGCTGCTCAGGGGTGCAAGCGGCAAACGGTTACGCTGCGGCTTGCGGCGAATCATGCACAACAAATACCCCAAATATTTGGCTGTGGCTTTACCGTGCTGTTGGTTCGGCGTCTGTATTCGCAGCATGAATTGACAAATACCGCTGATAACGGCATATGGAGGGAGATCAGCACGCTCTATGGGCAAGATCAGGGGATAAACAAGGTTATGATATCCCGAAGTTTCTAGGAAAGTAATCAGATGCGAGCCTTATGCGGTACCACTCAGCGCACTTACTATTCCGTGCATATGATGTACTCAAGGACGGACGTGTCGAGGAATCAATAAAATCACCCAAGGGACGCAATGCATGGGTTATTCAGTAAAGTAGCAGTGATTGCAATTCCGATTTAATAGGCTAGGCGGGAATACGACGGGTGTTTGCAAGCATAGATATTTGCCACTGCGCAGGATCTCTGAAGGATGGAAATGTTGGTCGTACAAACAAACGACCATGGTTACATCTCGAAAGAAACAACTCCGTTGGGTGTCTCGTTGCGTTTTCCTAGGCGTACAACAAACCGCGAAAAAGTGTGTCCGTGTAATAGGTTAAACGAATCGTCACATGCCAAAACCCATGCATGTTACCTACTTCGTCAATGCAAGTAAGATCCCACCATCCCACCATCCGCCCACCCATCTTGTGGAATAATAATACGTGCATATATAGGTAGGGACTTGCATCCGCCGTTTCGGGATTTGAAACACCTGCTGATCCCTAAAGAGAGGCTCACGTCTATCTACCCACTTACAGTCTAGATTACAGATGTTGCTGTATGAACCTTTGGTATAGGTAGTTGAATACCTAGGCCATTCAAGCAAGTCGTTTGCCGATGGAGGGCACAGCACAAGGAGGAAAGCCAAGAAGGCGGGGTAGACCTTGGTTTATCTTTCATTCTGAATCATGAGGTATAGTCATTCGGCGAACTAGTCATAGGCCCAAAGGGTCATCTGTCTTTTAAGACTACTGTGGCTTGTATGTGGGGTGTGTCTTGCGAGAGAGGGGAGGGAGATATATGGAGAGAGAGGCTGGCGGGCGTGGTCATTAGGCGGTAACCACTTCGTGCATAAATTCGTCTCTTTCAGGTCGGTCGGCAGCACAGGCGGTGACGGGAAATGGTTGGCAGGCTGACCGCATATATGCGCGGAGGTACACTGCTGTTGAAAGAAAAGGATGAAGAGAGGGGTGGATTAGTACAGTAGTTGGTCGTTTTACATGCCCTGGATTAATAACAGATATGAGGTATGATAGGCTAGCCAAGGAGTGACGGTATGTGCTGGCCGGTATCCGGAAGGCTTGTGGTGACACGACAACACCATTCTGTCGGGTCGGTGTGGATATGAATGTGGGTAATCTCAGCAAGCAACGGACGGACAACAGGGCAATATCGAACGGGGGCCCAGGAAAATCAAACGACTGAGTGACATTGCCCCGTAGTATCACAGGTTACATCTGTGTGCGTTAGGCAGGTAGGGACTGGCCTCGCAACTTTAATAATAATAAATATGATGATGATAATGGGGAGAGTTGGACAATGAGTTGGGAGTTATCCGCGCTGGCAAGGCAACCTAAAGAAGGACCATGCATACAGACGTGCATGCAATCCCACCCACTCGACATCATTCTGTACACTATTTTGTATAGATAGAGATACAATCATGTAGTACACATATTTCTTACCTTTACATTGTAGAGATTGTCCTTGTCGTTATCGATGCAGCGGATATTGCGAGATAGGATTATGCTGCCTTGTTTCAATGTTGTCTCTACTTTTTAATAATGTGAATGTCGTGATCGGTCCCGTGCTTAATAATAGTCTTTACTTGCCTGGAAAAAAGGACCATCAACGCTCCCCTCAAACCCTAGTCCTCTTTCACTGCCCCCCTGCCGCATTTACTATAGGGCTGGGTGTATCTCGATGGTGTCACGGTGATTTCGGGCTTTACGTCGCTCGCCGACTAGGTAGAGACCTAAAGCGAAAGGCTTGACATGGTCCGTTCGTTGGACAAACAGCCTTGAAGGGATGAAACTCGTACACGGACCAGTCGGCGATCTTAAAAGCTGATAACCAATCTACCGGTACGGCACTGTGCTGGACTCGCCGAGATGATAGCTATGAAAAGAGAAGCCGAAAGAAGAAAAATTGGTTTAAATGGGAAATGAGGGTATCTGTACTGTACGTGAAACACTTCCCTGAAGACCCTTGGGACTAAGAATCTAACTACTGCCCAGTGACCACAGTGACCAGACCATACCTAGTGTACCTACTTAGTAGGTAGATAGTGTAGTTGACCATGGCCAGGTCCACTCAGCGGGGTTAAAAGGGCCTGAAAGGTGGAGGCCGAGCTGGCCGAGTGAGAATCTGCCAGGTTGATGGGCTCGTTTCGGCCACATGATTGGGTGGATGGGAGACGAATTCCGGCAAATGGGTTTTGCCCTGACACCTCATCCTCAGCCTGCCGAAATCCTGTCATTTTCTGTCATGCTTTTGCGTTTGTAGGGCGTCTGGAGGGCATCTGGGGAAGACGGTTAGACGAACTACACTACGTAATCGCACAACTCTTGTACCGGGTATACCTAGGTACCTATTTCCATATTGTCATACTGCCGTATATTATCATATTGTCATATTGCCATGTCGTAGGACTCCAGGCGAGTGCGAGTGCGAGTGCGAGATTTAGCTCTCAAAATTCTGTGCACGGGCGGGTTGAGGATTTTTACCAGGAGCCGATGGCGCGCCGTCTACTTTAATCCCTACATCGTGTTATTACTGTAAAAGTACTAATCCAGGCACCTATATTTGCTAGGCTAGGGAAATTTTTAACACCGAAGATCTACTACACTATTAGTGTAGTACTGTACGCTACACTACACTAGCAAATTCATCAAGTGTCACGAGAAAAGTACAATATTTCGGGTGGGATGGCAGCCCCGTGGAATTCCGCCCGGGTATCCAGAGAGCCGGGAATAAAGTACCGTACTCTTACCCAAGCCACGATATTGGGGTTGAGCCTTGCGTTCAATGCTGTACGATAATCGACTAGCCTAGTTATGACTCCGTGTACTTGTTCATGTCTCGTATCTCCACAGCTCCTCTAGAGTGAATCTTTTGTGCGTCTTACACGCGTAACCAAGGACATCATGCACCTTCGTACGTGCCTGACGATGACGCTGCGAGGCTTATCCTCAATGTTCCTGGTGCTAAAGTCATGTGGCCGAGGTGTGTGACGGGAGGCACATGCTTATCTCCGGGTTCCAAGCGAGCGGGGAGAACGTAATTAAGCCTTTTACCGCGTAATGTCCACGCAAGAGCCTACCAGGGATTGTAACAGTAAGAGTCTGCTTGCCAGTCGACTATTGGTGTTGCAATCAGGCTCGAGCCAGCTGTTTGAAGGAAGGAGAAATCAGGCGACACTATTAATCAATTGATCCAGTAGAGAGACCTACATAGTGTAGTAGATAGTGTACCAGCAGGCAGCGAAGATGACATGAGCATGCGTGGACCCTTGTCTACAACCGACATATGTTGACGTCAAAATGGAAAATGCGCGTGCGCGCGATGGCAGGAAATGGCGATGCGAAATACGAATGTCTTGTCTGTTCAATCCCGATGTTTCAAAATACCTACTGTATATCATCATCGATGCTCTCGGCCTCGCGGCGTCTCGCGGGGTCGGCCGAATGTTGGATAATCCCCCCTAGCTTTGGATTTAGAGAGGTATTTAATGGAGTTCATCGGCCGCCTCGGAGAAAACGGGCGGGAATTTGCAACTCCGAAACCCGAAAAGGGCCAAGATATCCGATACGTTACCAAAAGAGAGGGGAAAAAAACCCCCCTCCAAAAAATAAAACAAAATAAAAAAAATTTTAAACAAAACTAGAGAAAAATATTTAGCGACGTACATGTGAATGCGGGGACAAGTTTTACATGGAAATTTGTTTATCTGTTGATCAGGATTTACGGACGCCTTAATTGCCCGAAACAAAGAAAATAATATGAAACCTGTTTATAATGTGGTTAGTGTAGAGGTGCTTATAGGTTGTGTTGTTTGTTGGTTGGTTGCATCGCAATCAATTTCCCCGTCGAGAAGCCGTTAGAACGATTTTTTTCATGGCCCTGCTATTGCTACTTCTTGTCTTTATGATAGAAAATGCCGAGGTGAATCGGACCGGTAGCAAATGTGCTAGGTCGTTGGATGTTGAAGGAAAAGGGTTGTGTTTCGTTTTCATGAAAATGGCGTTTGTCAGCAACCATCTACATAGTAGGGCTCAAAGAGTTTTTTTTTTTTTTCAAAAAGACAACAGCAACTATGCCGAGGTGGAAATAATTAGCAAGTGATTAGTGTAGTACAATGGCTAGCTTGTACCGATATTCCGCTTTAGTTGCCCAAACCCGGTTGCGGATGAAATTTACCGATTAGTGTACGATGTGCCCAATGAACCGACAGCTAGTGCTAGTTGTGTGTTTTTTATTGATTTTTCTAATTAAGATTAAGCTATAGAAGGCGGATATGGTGTTGTGGATTTACACGTAGTTGGAGCTGTACTCTGGTGAATCGATTGACATGTGGTTATGAACATGAACACGATGCTGACGGGCCGATGATTACTGATTGAACATGCAAGCCTTTTGAGCCAAACGACGGCCGACATCGCAAGTAGCAAACAACGAGCAGCAAATTAATTGTTACCCTTAAATGTCTTCGGGGTTAGCATACCACCTACTCATATGCTTCCTATAGTAAGTAGGCAGCCTGCATGTAGTAGGCGGACTGTCATGCGCATCTATCTTATCTGGGCGCCGCCTTTTTGGGGACCAATGATAAGGAGACGGCTGCCATCTCGTGACTCAACTAAGTTAGGGTTTCACAACAACGGGAATAAACTTGATTACACAATGATAACGAGCGCATGACACACATGAGATTGTATGAATTATACTGGTTTTGGATTTTGTATGAGCTATCTTAATGGATTTCTGTTCACCTTCTGTATCGAGGTGATTGAATTTAATTCCACTCGACCTTTGAGTCTCCGCAAATGTGCGAAGTACCAGGGAGCGGAACCCCCGCCAAACGGGATATACATAGTTGTCTCATACAGTAATCGTCCCCCAATCCTGATAACTCGCTGAGTGGTGACATATTTCTCTTTCCCTTCATCCAACTGCCAGTAGTAATATACTGGTACATGATCATAAGCAGCTTAGGTATTTGTTCCTAATTGCTTGATTCCCAGTGAAGGCCTCGCTCTAGGTGAGAGTAGGCACATGCATAGTAAAACAAAAGAGATAAATCAATGCCGCTTGTAATGTGGTAGAATGCCAATGCCGCTATTTGGTATTTTGAAACGCCGCCCAGATGCAGATGATAAATGCACTTTCGAAGTGAACCAGACCAATGTATTATGTATTAAGTCGAAAGATAAGAGGATTGTCTAATAGACTGATATCGCTGAGATTAATCGGTTGGGATTCCGCGGCGGCAGGTAGAATCCTTCGTTATAGAAATCCGACTTATCCTCTTCTTCATCTTGTGTTGAGTCGTAATACTTGGTTGCTATTGTGCTTTCACTCTGCTTCTCGGAGAATGTGGGTATGCTTGCCGTGGGCGGCGAGGGGGGCATCGACTCATCTTCCGAGGACTCGGAATCATGCTCGAGCTCGGGTGGTGATGCGGAGTGTGATGGTGATCGTGTGAGACCTAGGTGTGCAAAGTCTTCGTCCTCGTCCTCGTAGTCTTCATCCGCCTCCATTGTATGTAATTTGGGTGAAGGTGCTACGACTAGGTGGGAGGGTATCCGGGAGAGTGGAGCAGCGTCGAACATCTCGATATCCTCGTCGTCGTCCATATCGCTGTCGTCATCTGAGTCTGATGAATCGGCTTCCCAGTCGTCTTCCTCAGGAACTGAATCTGCCCATTGGACGTGTCGTTCTTCTGGCTTGGGTGCAGTGGCGCCACGAACGGATTGGTTGAACCAGCTCTCTTGTTCCCGCTCGGCATCGGCAAGGTCGAGCATTAGAGAGTCGAGAAGGTTAGCATGGCCGACGAGAAGTCGGAGGTTGTGATCGGGACGGGCAGCCTCGGAGGAGAGCTTAGCCCGTGCCTTGTGGGCGAGGAAGTAAGTTTGTGTAATAGACATTGTCTTCTTCCTGGGGAGCTGGTGTGGTGATGATGAGTGGTAGGGTGACGACGGAAAAGCTGTGGAAACCATCTTGTATCTCCGTCTCTGTTGTTATATTGTATGTGTGTGCTGGTGTTATTATGTCGTCTTTTGTTGTAATTATTTTGTGAGTCAGGCACCGATATCCGGTCAAGGCAGCAAAGGCAGAGAGAGGAACTTGTTCCCTTTTGTATTAAGCTCTGAGATGGTTCAAGTTGTGCAGGGATCTCGGGTCCGTCCAGAGTGATGGTGGTGCGGTGTACGGGTGGTTCTCGGGTACCTCGTAACTTTGGTACTTGGATACTTCGGTACTTCGGTACTAGATCAGGCACGACGGATCCGACTTTTGGGTGGGCGTTGTTGGCGTTGGCTAGCTGGAATTCGGACCAGGGACCCTTGGAAGGAGTACAAAGATACAAAGGTACGAAAGTACAGCTGTACGAGGGATCGAGCCTCTAGGCGTTGTTTTGTGTTGTAATGTCCACGCACGCTATTGCCGTATCGGGTAATAAGTTGTCTCTAATATGTTGTTCTAGGCTGTGCCACGATGCTGAGGCTATTGCACTGTGGATGATTGCTTGGTTCAGTCTGGGGTCTCGAAGCAGTATTGGTATCTTGCTAGGTCTGTAGCCGAAGGGTCTGTGTTCAGTGTTTTGGTTGTGTAAGGGAGGAACAGAAGTCGAGCTGGAATCAAGGGAGAGTTGGGAGTTGAGATTCTTTTGTAATGAAGGAATGGGGTGAATTAACAATGTATCTGCTGACAATTCCAAGTTGCGTGCGATCATAGTAGTGAGTAGTCGTGGCAGTAGTAGCAGAGCCTAGTATACCGGCCATTGTTGCTCGCTCGGTCTTAACGGCGGGTTGTCGGAGTCACTCATAACCTGAAATTCGTAATCGGTTCACGTTATGCCATGTACAATATTACCTAGACTACGTATGCCTGCCTACACCTGTGCCTACACTTCGCTATTCCTAAGCTACCTGACTAGCAGCAGTATTAGTTGCTAGCTAACCCTACCAGGCCTACCCTAGGTACAACAGGTAGGGTAGGCAATGCGGTAGTGTACAAAGGACGGTAGACTAATCAGTCTAGGAAATATGGGCCTCACTGCACCGCTGTATAATAAGTGTGTCCGAAAATGCGAGATTGGTGCGAATCGTGCAAATCGTGCGAATCCTCTCACCGCCGTAAGAATGCGTAGCTTCCGACCGCGGCTGGTAACATGCTTAAATCATAAGGCCGTTCATAACTCCCCGCGCCTTGAAAGTGGAGGCTCCAGATGGTCATCGGAGCTAGGCAATTAAACCACCACACCCATTTTTCTGGTTTGGTCTCGTCATGCCCAAGCAGACCCAGGCACTCACCACTGCTGCCCTGCTGTGCTGGCCACAATACTGGGATAATAAGAGTGTCGGATTTTCCCTGCTGACCGTCACAGTCACGGTGGCTTCGTTCATCCCGCTGCTGCACATCTTGGATGACTACCTACCTACCTAGTGTACTTAGTGTACGTATGCTTACGCATTTCGACCAACAGAATTGCTTCTCGCTTTTTACCTAATGCCGGCCAAGTGGCTTGACGCTACACTTATCTATAGCAAACTTTATCTACAGTAGCCCTTGCGAATGCAAGATGGTTCAAGACTAGGTTAGGGTGGTTATCAATACATATTCGGTTCTACTCATGTCAACACTTTGCGAACAACATGCCTAGGCTGTTATACTACCTGCCTAGACGCTCGATCTTGCCATGTTCAACTATTTTCTTCGACTAGTTTCTATCTATTCAACTCAATACAATACATACACAGTATACTGCTAACTCCGCTGCTCGTCGGGGGAATTGATTACATTGTTCCCATGGATATGTCGAATATGATGGTCTATGTTTAATCATACTTCTCTAGCTACTATTGGGCTGTGACTCCGAGAGTGCTGATGAATCATCACCCGGATTGCTCAGCACAGCATAAAATGTCGAGGATTAATAATTCGACCCACTCCGCTATTCTCCCCTGCCGCGAGTTAGTTATCTCCATCCTTTATCCATCTTTGTGGTAGCCATCTCCTCGCAAGGCGTAACCATAGCTCCGAGTCAATCGGTAATGTACTATCTACCTACCCGTTCGCCCGTCTGCCTGCCTGCCTGTCAATCTACCTAATGGATTTTGCATCATAACTCTACGACATTCTGTGTCAATCTTCATGGCAATGCCGATTATCTCCATGAAACAACACTATGACTCTCTCCCGCAACCCTGCTAATAGCCGAATACTTTCGATCGGAGCGAGATTAAACCAATTAGTGATCATAACACCTACTCTCATTCTGTCTCTTGTGAAACAATTACTATAGAGCTATTGCCCCGCCTAGTCTAAACTTTTATCATGCACAAAGTTTGACGATACAAACTTGCCTCTACAGTGGTACTAGAGTACCATCTTGAGCTAGTGCCGAGGTGAGACCCACAATTCAATGTTGATTATGTGCATATCGTACTAGATGAGGTGGTACCTAGGTACTTACTAGTATACTAGTAGTATAAAATTCAATTTGTACTATGTACTGCAGTGTAAGTTCTCTATAGCGGGTAAGCTATGCAAGCACTCTTGACTATGTGGATAGGTAGTTGGTTAGTAGGTAGAGGAGCAGATCGTGTGACTCTGCCTAGGTACAACTACGGCACACTACGGCCTGGAATTTTCAATTGAGCCATTGTCCGCGAACCCCGTCCGTCACTCCGACCCCGCGCCCTTTTTGGACAACTATACAATGCACAGCAATTCCCATCTAGGCAGCAAAATTATCCAAGGCCGACCGATTGAGGCCATGGGCCTCAATCCCTCACATAGAATCGTCGATAACACATTGCATCTTCCGTCTTTGACAATGGACTATGCAATTCCTTGCCGGATCCAGATAAATCAAGCGACATTGAGGCCTTGGCCTGCATAATTGAACTTTTGGCGAAACCTGTTATTGTCTCCTCGTCAACAAGTGCGCGCAGTGGAGTTGCGATCCCTACTGGATGAAGCAAAGGCGAGGCCCGACCGAATACCTGAATAGGTAATTTACGAGAGAAAAAAAAACATGAAGACATCGATAGCCTATGCCCAAAGTTGAATCATCAAACCACTGTGCTTGGGTATTGGAGACACAATAATTCACAATCCATTGAATAAACCCAGATACCCAACTAGCTTGGTTGGCTACTGGAGCCCTGGGGCCTAGGTGAACCCTTGGCTCATTCTCGGCAATCGGAGGTTGTTCGTTCGTGTTCGCTGGGTTGTGAAACCCGCTGATTCGACTGGTCCCTTAAGCGAGAGCGAAGGGAAATAGGTAAAGCTGGGCAGAAAAGATGGTCACAGGAAAATAAAAAATAAAAATAAAAGGTCCCAAAAGGTCCCCGTTGATGCAAGGTACCTGCTAGCCAAGTTAGGCAGACAAGATACTTTGATTGCTCCAACATTAGGTAGGGCTGAGGTGGGCGGGATTATCTACTACAGTAAGTACTACATACCTGTATGTATGGTAGGCTCATTTCCCAGCGACGAGACCCGTAACAGTCACCGGGAACTTCAGCCCCCCGGATTGATACTCTCTTCTGGGGGCCTCGTCCGTGGCTAGTCCAATGCCTTCTGCTGCTGTGGTCTTACCTATTAGACCACTAGTGTGTAGTAGGCGGACCTTTTCTGGCTCAGCCACAGGACAAACACATGGATCTTGGGTACGAAGGTAGGCATTCTGCCGTGATGATTCTCCGTGATTCATAGTGTAGTGTATGTACAGTACTGTAGTCAGTCATCTGTCTCGGCGCGGCACCGTGTTTCACAAACCCCAGTTCACGGTCGCGCTCTGATGAGACAGCGCGGGCCCTTTGCACCTCGGTCATCTCCTTTGGAAATGCATTGGGAACACCCCATTATCCTATAGCCGCCTTATCGATGGGTAATTGAAGGCGATCTGGCGGTGACGGCAATCTGTCCGTAAGCCGGTAACGTAGCAACGGGATAGCAGCACCGCCTCAATACGTCGAATTACGTCCAATCATTTTCCTGACGTGAATACGGTTGGAAATTATAATGGAACTTACTCCATACCCGCCTATTACATAGTAGTTCATCGTTGAGATGAAGCCGCCTATCATCACGATGATTATTTACACTAGGTAGCCTCTCGATTGCGTCCGTGGAGTACATAGACATCTCGATGCGCTGCATCTGTGGAAGAGCCATTGATAGGTCGATGCGCAAAATGATGCCTATTTCGGGATTTTTTTTTTTTTTTTTTTTCTTTCTCTTGGCTCTCTTGACGAGTAGAGTGGCCCTGCGCAATCAGTATTGGCCTCTTTTCTCACCCAAGTTTCCACCAATACTTGATTATAGGTCACACACGTCAAAATGGAGCCGGGTTATGACGTTTGTATGATGCATTTCTGCCTTTTTGTAGTATTATCATTATACTCGAACAACTAAACTGCCTTTGACTATAGTTCTTCTCCCAGCTGCTGGGGTAGGTTGCAATAACGGGGGACGCTGACGGCTTCGAGAAGTTTTCGCTGCATAGTCCGTCCCTTGTGCATCTGCATGTCTTGCTGACCATGCAACGTTCAGCTCACCACCATTGTAACCTCAGGTGCAGTGCAGCCGCCCAACGGCACTGTTGAATGGATATTGCACATACCACAAGTCCGACGACTATTGATATGATGCTTCGGCACCTATTACGCTGACAGGTAATGCTTTCCGTCGCGCCGTATTGAGTAGTTTATCGGGCATTACTAGGAAAGGCATTATGCAATCAATCAGGTACAGTTAATTAAGGTAACGGATCAACCCCATTTCTCACGGCACCCGCATACTAGCAGCCTTACGCTGTATTACCGTTTACATAATTCTGAAGGATCTGGGGATTCGGGTTTGACGGCATGACAATGCTCGTTGGTCTCTAACCCTTATGCAATCACATTGTAGAGCTGTGTTCTCCTGTCATCAATCTCAAACTGCCCACTTCCCCTTCGACAGCAAAACCCACTGTATTATTATATTTATGCTATTGATAGATTGCCACTAGGAATTTTAGAATACCTAACTCTTGTGTAGAGGGTTGACAACTATTAGCCTTTCAAGAAATTATGTAGTAGCCACTGTTAGTTGTGAACCGAATACTCAAACTAACCACGGCATCGTTATTTCGAGCACTGGGGCTTGCTAATAACTTCTAAATACTGTGCGATAATCAACTCATTAACTATCAACTTACCCACACTATTCTCATGTAAGGAACTTGTCGTTACTCTTCTGATTAACTAGCCAATACGGCCTTAGCCTTGTATTTCAGCCGTTATGTACGCAATATCTACATAGGTACCGGCGAGTGGGTAAGTCGGCTTTACGCGCATTCCCCGAATGTATCCGAAGACCATCTCCCTCAGCTAGTCTAGGGGTCGGCATCATCTCATTCGAAGCTACTAGTAGAAGGAATCAATAGTGTGAAGGAGAATAAAGTTTAGACGGAACCGACCACTTGGATAACTCCCAAGCCACATCTACACCTACATTATCATCTTTATTACGAGGTAGTGATACTGTACTATGCCAATCGCCGAGGTGGGACGCAATTCAAGACATATAAATGATTATTCACTCTTTTACTTTTTTTATATAGTGTAATCACCCTCGGGAAGTAACTCAATTCGAAACTCGAGGGTGATAGAATCGTGATCAACACTGATGTCGTACAACAACCACAAACACTAACTCCTAAGTTTTTAGTTGATTTATGTTTTTGTGTCCTAGATCTCCATCTGATTTCATGTATTGTAGTGTACACTATTTTATTTTTCAGGATCTATATATCGTACGGTACACACCACTGTACAATATAATTTCATCAACAATGGCGCCCTAAACCCTAGCGCCTGTCAATCTCACACCACGTTGATCACTCCCAGGCCGTCGGATACCTAATTTTGATGTGATTCAGCCCACACTAGGCGTGGACAGGGGCTCGCTGGCACCGGAAGATTGGCGATGGGGCACGGGGGGTGGAAGGACTCGTTTCGTTCGGCAAAGGACCAGTCAGAACGAGCGGTTGGGCGACCTTTGACGTGCCCAGGGCAGCAGACCTCGTGGCTTTACGGGCTGGATGGGTGATATTATCTCACGCACCGAAGTGCTGATTTCTGGGGCAACCATCCAACCCGGCGACCCTAACTGTCAGACGCAGATGAAGAAAGGGTGTGGACTGGCATTGTTGTGGTATTCTAAGTGAGACATCATCTGACTTGTCTATCGCAATACCTCCTTCCAAGTATTGCATAATGTCATTGTTGTCAGCACCATGATCTAGCTCTTACTGTATGATTAGCACCATCGATGTCTCAGATTTGCCGTATTCTTCTATGTTATTCACAAATGTACGGGAGATCCCGTCGTCTTAACATAGCATCATCTACCTCCCCGTTAGCAGCTATCCAATTTTATCAACCATGATTCCATCTACTTCTCTACCACGCTATTCTAGGCCACCCGTTTCCGGATTGAGGTAATGACTACAGCATGCAGTCCTAGCTTTTGCGGGTTTCTAAGGCTGATCCATGCTGCTTCATCACCATAGGATTCTAATTAAACACGGGTCATGGCTCCTTTCAGGTACCTTCGCATTGCGACACGCGAGTACCTATGACGGCGTACCCTCCATTTACGGCAGTGGATAAATAAAATAGTACAGGTAAAATAGGTAATCTTACCTCCCCCACACCTTTCGCCTTTTTTTTCTCATCAGCCCTAAGATTCCACTTACGCACTAGGAGCGTAAGCCGTGGCGTGGCTGGGCTGATTTGGCTAGGATCTCAGCATCCCGTTCCGACCCCGTGGTTCTGGTTCTGCCAAGAGACCCCAGACTGCTCTCAGGTATGGGCATCATCCTGGCTTCACATTCTTCCAAGGTCGTCTTTTGTCACTCGGGAGGCCTACGGCCCTTGAGGCTGTCTCATAATACGTAGTGTAGTTGAGGTACCCGATTAGTGCCCGATCCAAGACGTGTGAAGCCAAAACAATACTAGCTTCCCTTGGTTGCTCGTCAATACTGTAGATAAGGTCTAGGAGCCAAGAGACTATTATCTCGAGTATTGATTCGTACGGTTTGTTTCTAGGTCGATGGCTCGAACTAGCACTTGTGGCGGATGGGATATAGGTTCGATGTCTCAAAGCTGTCTCGGGAACTAGCGGGGCAGAAAATTTCGTGTAAACATGGGATCAGCGGTGATAAGTGAAGACGCGTGACTGTTTAACTGGAGTTGCACTGGTGTTCCCGGTGCCGTGGTTACGGTTTTTCTGGGCACTAACTAAAACTCTATCTCTACTCGGATTGAATGTACGATATAAGCAAACCCAATGCTTGCATCAACTGCAGCGTATCTATCTCAGACATACACATGATACCTGATTATGCAGGGTAGCATTGATAAGCAGTCAAAATAATGCCCGTTACACGTGTACTTGGTATCTATAAGTGTACATGCTAGTGCTTATACACTCGTGTTATTAATCAAGGGGTTTCGGGCACACCCATAATCTCGCCAGCGGCTTTGTAATGCCGCAGTGTAGAGAGAGTAGCTACTCTTTGATTAGACGAGCCGAAGACCATGACAATAGAGCCGAGTTAAGTTTGCCTCAGCCGAAATTGGCGTGTCGGCTTACCTCATCCGGTTTTTCGTGTTCTTTTTTAAACTTTCTGGGGTAGATACGTGTAGGATTTTTCCTTTTATTATTACCTTGACCCAGACTATTGGGATATGGCGTGATGAGTCTTGCTTGCTCTATGCCGGCCGCTTCTAAGACGAGAAAAAGTTGGGACTATTTGCTCTGGACTACGTGACACGTCGTACAGTGCCCCGTACATCCAGACGTGACGGTGTGATGGTGTGATGAAGTGATGAATTAGAACTATAATATACGATCTATCGTGTGTATTAGAGACGAAGAGACCAAATCGCGTTAGCTAGATACATTTTATGACACCTCGCAACAGAGTGGAACCTAGCGATTGTGATTAAAATGATACCGGGGACCTCAACCACTGCCCCGGGTCTGTGGCTGTTCGTATAGTGTTGCTTTTGGCTTTGTTACCGGCGGCGCCTTGTGCTCCGTGCTGCCTTCGTTTTAGGGTAAAGTCTAGGCTTTGTCCGCTCCCAATCCACGTTTGTTGCCAGACGAGGAAACGAAGGGCGAGACGAGCGTGAGACATGGTTCGGCGACCCTAAAGGAAAATATACATTTTATTATTATTTATCTGTAATCGCGGCCGGCCAAACAACATTTCGAACTAGTAATCTAGAGCACATACAAGTTGTCTGACATGCGCGGTGCTTTTTGCTATCAATTGTAAGCCTCGCATGATGTTGTGAATTACCTCGATATGGACGGCATTCAAGTAGTAAATTATTGGCCCCGGGGGTCCCGAGCCGAGACGTGGAACCGATTCCGAGGAACCACGCGTATAGAATTTAGAGCCAAGTGTGAGTATAAGACCTAGACCCCGGGGCTAGAAGAGACGAGGCAGGCCGTGTGTCTCGGCCCCTCGACATCATTTGGCACTTGACAGGAATTCCGGCCTCCACGTTTGTCTCTATGTTGAAAAGATATCACGCGAGGATAGCTGTTCACATCGATGGAAGAATTACATTGGGTGTATCAGAAGAGCATAGCATACCTATATAGTTATAGAAAATAGGACGGTGATTAGTAGTAGACTTTCACTGCATCCGCAGCTTCGTCTTCTTCCTCTTCCCGCCAACTTCCCTATGCTCCTCAATGTTTAGTAGTGCCTCCCGCTTCTTCTCGCTGACATCCTTCATATGGTCGCGGATGAACCGTGTTTCCAAATTCACACCCTCCTCCTTCCACTCCTCCATCTGCTTGCCACCGACTCTTTCTTCTATATTGTGAATTCGCTCAACATCTCGTTGTCCGACAAACGAAACACAATCACCTTTACGGCCAGCTCGCGCTGTTCGACCTACTCGGTGAATATAGTCAACTGCTTCTTGTGGGATGTCATAGTTAACAACTAGGGATACTTCGGGGATATCCAAACCACGACTTGCCACATCTGTGGCTACAAGTATTCGGGCGGCCTTAGCTCTGAATCGCTCTAGATTTGATGTCCTATCCTGTTGGGGAAGCTTTGAGTGAAGAGACGTAACACGATGGTCCAGGAGCCGTAGTAAATGGTGAAGATCTGCGTCGAATGGGTCAGCATTACTAAATCTGTAAGAAACTAGGAGCACAGGTATCGTCGAGCGGCCAGGCTGGACACGGTTAAGGGTTCACGTACATTGAGCCGTCGATGCCCGGTTGCAGAAAATGATGAGCGATTTTTCCACGTTTGCGTCGGTAAGAAGGAATGCGTGAAGATAATATTCTTTGTGTGTGACATTGACTTGCAAATACATCTGCCGTAAAGTATCTGGAACCGCCAGTCGTTCTATGTCCACTTCACACACATACGCCCCTGTCTTGCCAGGTTTTGCTGGCATATCCTTTAAAGCCCTGACTTCGGGCGTCATGGTGGCTGTGTAAAGAAGCGTTTCTACGAGATGGTTAGAAAATAATATTATCGTCTTAAATATGAATAGCAGGGCCACGAATTTTGAAGTATGGCTAGCACATCAATGGCAGAAGGGGAAAGGGATATTAGCATCACTCACGTCTTTCAGTCGAAGGAGGTAGTACTCCGAGGACCACCTCTAAATCTGGTAGCATGCTGCCAGGCCCATTTGAGGCAAGGATTCGATCCGCCTCGTCGAGAACAACGAATTTAGTTCGCCTCAGGCCAGCAATGGTGTCTTCTCCAGATGATTTGATATGATCAGCTAAGCGACCAGGAGTCGCGATTACGATGTGTGGACGTTGCGCGAGTTCTATTGCTTGCTGACGCATATCCGCTCCGCCAGTGACGAGGAGCGTCTTTAGAGACCTCGCTGCGCCTATGGCTTTGACTTGTTGCTGAATTTGCAGAGCTAGTTCCCTCGTAGCGGTGAGAACGACGGCATATATCGAGCTCGGGTCTTGAGACCATAACTGCAGAATCGGGGCTATGAACGCCACTGCCTTTGCGTGAGAAAGAGTTGTAATTATGGTTATATGGGGACCACGTTTCGACTGACCTGTTTTACCGGATCCTGTCCTGGACGAGCCGATTACATCACGACCTTCTAAGATGACAGGTATGGTGAGTTGCTGAATACGAGTAGGGCGATGTATAGCCATATTTTTCAGACTCTGGGTCAGCCATGGCTTCAGGCTCAAGTCTTGGAAAGACAAAGACTTATTTCCAGGGACATTAATTTGAGTCTCAGCGACAGTCACAGGCGTAGGGACAACTTTCGGAGCTTGAACTGTCGCAGCCCTCGGCTTTACTCTTGATGGCACATTCACCGACAAGGAAAGTATGTCTTCTCTTGATGTAGAGTCACTAGAAAGTTTACGCCGCTTGCGAGAAGCACCATTATCAAGCGAATCGGACCCGGATTCGGACTCGGAGCCGGCTAGACTGGGTTGGTTCAAGATGGCTTGTTCCGAGTCACTTTCGGGGTCTGAAACCGACGACATTTTAGGGACCCTAATTCCAAATGAAATTATTCGTGTATGGTAGCCCTAGCCAGATGTTTGTGACGGAATACAGTTTGGGGTGCGGGTCAGATACACTCGTGGCCGTTGAAGCAGCAACAAGCTCTGTTGAATGGGTAAAATAAAATTCTGGTAACGAGGATAATGATACTGCACCAGCACTGGGCACAAAAGACCAATAGTTTGCTGTGGGTGGGGCCGACTTCGATGTTATGTGGGGTATCAAACGGGTATCAAATAGGTTTTGGACCAATGACCAAAGCACCTACACTTTTCCACTCGGTCTCGTAAGCGCGCGCGTCTATGATACCTATCAAGCATGCAGGTCCCTTACCTTCAATGTTCTCCATCCCTACATGTACCTAGGGGGTTACAGAAATGAGCTAAAAGCGAATACCAATAGCGCTGTTAGGAATCGAACCCAACTCACTACCATAGCGCGCCAAGGGGGGTATATCAAATGATTTCTAGAAGCCTTGTAAAAAATCAAAATTATTTTGGTACCCAATATATGCAACTGAATCTTAGAATAGAAATCTTGTAAGCGTACGATTATACTAAAAAATGAAAATAATTTTTAAATAAAAATTATTTTAAAACCAAAATTATGTTGAGTTTTTGCAAGGGTTGTAAGGGCTATAAGGGCTGTAAGTACCTAGGTAAATATAAGTAGTAAAAGCTTTTATAGCCACTTATACCTACTTACACCACTTACACCACCTACACCACTTAGTATAATCTAACACCAACACATGTTGGATTATATTAAGTGATAAAATGGGAAATGCGAGCCTATGAGGCATAAATAAAGAGATCACTATTACCTAAGCTATTAGTTGCGCTAATAACTAAGCATTAAAGCTAGTTTTAGCGCACATATAAACTATTGTAAATTTAAGCTAAAACAAAAAATAAAGCTATACAACAACATATAACGTAATCGCAATATAATAAAATCCAACAATTAAAAGTTTTATTATTTTTATTTTTATTAAAAAACCAAGCTTTTAATAGCAAAACAGCAAAATTACTACGATATCGAAATTAAATTTAACTACTTTTAACTTTTTTAACAACTTTTATTTATAAAAAAAAGATTTTATAAATAATGTGCGCAATAAAAACTTATAAAAATATATAGTTTTTAAAAAAAACTAAGCTTTATAACTTGTAAAACTAAGCTTGCTAAAGATTGCTGATTTTTTATTTTTTTTATTAAATATTAAACGCACTATAGCTACTTTTGCAAATCTTATAGCAGCAGCTAAAACCTAATTTTTAATAGCTTAATAATATTATAATATTTTTTATAAGCATTATAACTTTTATTAAACTAAAATTATTAAGCTTACTAAATAAATATAAAAAACAATACATTTTAATTATTAATTAACTTATATAAAAGCTAAACAAATTATTAATTAATAGTATAATAACTTTAAAAAGCTTAATATAGCTTTTTAAAAAGTGCTTTAATTTAAATATAAGCATAAATATAAAGCTTTTATTAACGCTGTTATTAAAAAACCCATTAAAAACCTTATTAAATAAGCAAACAATTAGCTAAATAAAGTTATTAAAGCCTACTTAAAAAAAAAAAAAACAATAAATTTGTTTAAGCTTGTTATAAACTTAGAAAAAACTTTACAAAATATTTATTTAGCATAAGCTACATTATTTAAAAATATTTATAGCACTGCTATTATTAAAAATATTTTACTCTTACATATTATAACAATAAAGCTTTATTAAAAAGCTATAGTGCTAAACATATTATAAACAACTAAAAAAATTATAAAAAAAAGTTTATTTAATATTTTTAAACTAGTAAAAACAGCAGAAAAAATTAACAAGCAGCCTAATAACTAAAAAAAAAATTATTTTTATTAAACCTGCAAAAAAAAAAAAGCTATTAAGCGCTAAAATACCGGCTGCCAAAAAAATAATCGAAAAAGCAAAAAAAGCTTTAAAAACACTTTTATTAAGCGCCCTAAAACAAATACTTATATAAACGCTAAAAAAAAAAACTTTAATATAGCAAACTGCATTATATACTATAAACGTTATTTAATAACAAGCTGCTAGTTTATATTTCTAAAGCTTTAACTATTAAATTAAAAAATAAATAAAACTATTAAAAAAATTGCTAATTTTAAAATAGCTAATAAAGAAAACGTTTAGCAAGCAATAAAAAAAGCGCAAAATCAACAGAAAAAAAAGCAAGTTAAGTTTAACCTACTAGTTTACCTTTATTAAAAAGATTAACTAATAAAGCTATTTATAGCATAAATAGCAAGCTTTTTTTACGCAAAAAAAAAGCTTGCTAAATTGTATATATTATAAAACTGCGTTATAATAAATTTAAAGTTAAGTATTTATATTTTTAACTAAGCTTATCGTTTTTTTAATTTAAAAAACGTTTATTTAAACAATATAATATTAGCTAATAATAGTATGCTTTAAATATATAGCTATAAAAAGATCGACCTTAAAATAAAAAGCCTAAAAAAAATAAAAATATATAGGTTATATAACGTTGCATTTTGTTTAAATATAGCTATTAACTTAATATTTTTATAGCAATTAAACCGTTTAAAAATATATTAAAAAAATAAGCCAAAATCTGATTTTTTTAAGCATTAATAAAAAAAGCTATTATATTTTTTAATTTAAATGCATAAGCAATATATAATAAAAAGCTTGCTAGCTTAATTAATAATATAAGCTTTTTATATATAAAAAAACTTATTAAACTTTTATATTAAGCGCTTTAAATTAAAAGCTAGCTTTTATAAGTAGTACTAATAGCTAGAGCATATAGGGCTAAAGCTTTTAAAATAATTATTAGCTTATATAAAAAAAGCAACGATTATTTTACAGCCAAATAACAAAATTAGGATTACTAAGTGCGTAACATATAGCGAATTAAAAGTGCACTGCAAAATAGCGCAAAATGTTTGTACTAAAGTTATTAAAGCAGGTGTTTAACTTGTTATAAACTTTTATAAGTTTGATAAACTTTTTAAAAAAAATAAAAAGCTTTAAAAAATAATATTAATTATTAACTAATATTTTAAATATATTTAGAATTACTACTTAAATAATAAGCATGCTAATATTTTATAAAAAGCTTTTAAATACTATATACGCTACTTTAACTTTTATTATAAAGCTAAAATAAAAGTTATTAAATGTAATAACAAGTTTATTAGCAGTAAAAAAAAAATAATACAGTTAGCTAAAATTATTTAAAAAACGTACAAAATTAAATTTGAAATCTTTTTACTACATACTCAAAATTTTAACAAAAAAGCAGAAAGGTTGGAACGTATTATTAAATATTAAGCGAGCTTAATATATAATAAGTATAGGCTTTTTTTTTTTTTATAGCCAAAAATAATGCAAACGGCTATATATTTATATAACTAAACGTTTAAAAAAATTAACTGCTAGCAAGCTTTTTATAAAAAATTTCACTTTTATTTTAATAATTTATAAAGCATAATAAGCTATAAGCAAACATTTAATATTTTTTACTTAAGGGTATATAAGTGTATAGCGTTCGCTATAACTACTAAAGCTAAATTAAAAAAAAAAAAGCGCCGAAAGCTTAACTCTAAGGCTTAAATAAAGTATTTAGTAAGCTACTAATTTATTAATACCTACTAAATTTAGCTTTTTTAAAAAAATAAAGTAATTATTATTAAAAATATAATATTTAACAAAAACGAATTTTTTAGCGAAAATAAAAATAAATTTTGTAACAATCTTTTTAAAATAAGCTAAAAAGCTTTTAAAAAAATGCTTAATAATATTAGCTACTAAAATGCTTTATAAATAAAAAAAAACGTTATAAATAAACAAAAAAATAATAAGCTTACTATTATAATTAAAAAAAGCAAGCAAAAAAAGCTAAAAAATGTAAAAGCTAAAAAGTTAAGCAAAAACAAGCTTATAAAAAACTAGTTAAAAAAGCAAAAAAAAAAAAATTATTTATATATAAACTTTAAATTTAAGCTAAGCTTATTAATATTACCAAAATTATTTAAAGCTATATTATTAGCTTTAATAATAACCTAGCTTAAGAAATTAAGCTTACAGCTAACGCCCGATTTAATTAGTTTAAAAAAAAAAGCTTTTACTAACTTAAATTTATTTAAGCTTATTATTAATAGCTGGGCTACTTATTTTAATATAGCTAAGTTGTAGAACTTTAAGCCAGTAAACAAAAAATTAATTATTAAAGCAAAGCTATTTAAAATAATAAAAAGCTTGTTTAAATATTACAGCAATTAACTGCAAGTATTAAAAACTGCTAAAAGCTTTGTTGTTAAAAAAAAAAAAGCTTTTAAAAAAGCTTATTATATACTAAATAACTTATTATAGCTAGTTAATACTATAAAAAGCTTTATACTAAGTAAAAACTATAATAAAATAAAGCATTATAAAAAGGAAAAGGCTTTTAAAAAAGCTTACTAACGTATGCTATTATAAGTAATAAATACTAATAAAAATATAAATATAATAAAAAAAGCTTTAAAGCTAGCTAATAACTATTTAAGAGCTTATTTAAAGAAACTTTTTAGCTAAAAGAAGAAAATTTATAAAAAAAATTTTTTATTACTGCTAAAGTAGCATAAAAAGCTGAATATATATTTATTAAAAGATTATTTTTAAAAAGCTGAGCAAGCTTATTTATAAAGCTATAAAAAAATGCACACTTAAAAAAAAGTGTTAAAAAGCTTAGCTACTAATAAGTTAACTTTAAACTATATATAAGTATATATATATAAATTTAATAAGCATAGCTATTACAAAAAATATAAAGCTTGCTTAATAGTTTAAAAAAATTAGCAGCTAAATAACAGAAAAAAAAATACTTATGCTAACACTTTAATAAAAAAATCTTTTAAAACGTTAATTGCTATAACTATTAAATTTAATTTAAAATTTAAACAATATAACGCTATAAACGCATTTGTTAACGCTAAATTAAATAAAGAAATTTATATACATATGCTTTTAAGCTATTAAAAGCTAAATACTATTATAAAACTTTTGCAAGCTTTATATAAGTTGTAAAAATCTTTTTTGCTATAATAAAAAAAAATTACTAAATTATTAAAAAAAATAAGCTTTTAACCAATATTTTACAAACCTTATTATTTTTTACGCAGTAATATGTTTTTTTTTATATATGTTAACAATATAGTTATTATATATAAAAAATTGAGCTAGCTAACAGCTAATAAAATAATTGCTGCTTTAAAAGCCTGCTATAATTTAATAAAAAAAAACAATTTATAATAGTTTCTAAAAATAAAAATAATTTATAACTAAAAAAAAAAGCTAATTTAGCTATTTTAAGCTTTTTATATCGAAAAAATAGCTAAACTTTAAAACAATACTTTTATTATTTATACAAGCACTTTAATAAAAATTAAAAAGCTTTTTTTATATAAAAAAAGCGCATTATTTTGTAGTATTAAGCGTTATTAACAAAAAACTAAATTAATTTTATACGCTGCAATAATTACCCGCCTAAATATAGCGTTTGCTGCTTTTTAATTAGCTTAATTTAATTATAACTTTTTTTTTAAGCATTATAAAACAGCTAATAAGCTTCTTATTTATTTATTACTAAGTTAGCACTTAATACTACAATTTAAAAATAAAAACAATTTTATAATAATAAATAATATTTTTTTTGCTAATAATACTTTAAATAAAAAAAACTTTTAAACTTATATTATAAAACTTTTTAAAAAAATAATTAAATAACAAACTAATAAATAAAACATAATAACTACTTCGATTACTAAAGCTAAGCTTTTTGCTTTAGCATAAGCAGCTAAAAAAGCAATATATATTAATAAGCTTATTAACAAGCTAAAAATAAAGCTATATAATTAGTATATTAAAATCTAATGCAATAATTAGCAAACTATTAGCTTTGTTATAAAAAAGCTAGCTATACTTTATATAAAGCTTTGTTATATAAACATTTATAATTACTAGCTGCGCTAAAAAGTAAAAAAAAAAACTATATAAATAACTTATATATTTATTAATAATATAATTGCAGATAGCTTAACTAAAGCGTTGCTAATTTAAAAATAAAAAACTTTTTTAAGTTAGCTTAAATTAATAAAGCTTATTTAAAAGATAACTATTTAATTAAGCTTGTTAATTACGCTAAAAAAGCTTAAAAACTTAATTATTAGTAAAAAATTAACTAAATAACTAAGTTAAATATGTATACAGCTTACAGTTATAAGCTTATAAAACAAAAATAAAAAGATTAAAAATAAAACAAAATAACATTTATTATTTAAAAATAACTTAAGCACAAATTAAATTAACATTTTAAAAAGCAAACAATTTTGTTATTAAAATAGCTTAAGCTTATTTATTTTTGTTTTTATTTTTAAGCTTTTTAGCAAGCTAAAAAAGCGTACAAATAATACGCTAAAAATTAGCTACTTATAATAAGTTAGCATTATTATTTTCGAAAGCAGCTTGTAAAATATAAGCTGCTTTATAAGCATTTGTTAAACTATTATATATTAACATATTAATAAGTTTAGCAAAAAAAAATAAACTTATATAAAAAAATAAGTGTGCTTAAAAGTATAGCGTAAATAGCGCAAGCTATTACTAGTAGTTTTTTTGCAAGCTTTTAAAAAGCGGCTTTAAAAAGCGCTTTTTATGCAGCAAAAATAAAGCGTTTTTTTAAAAACTTTTGAAAAAGTTAGCTTGTTGCTACAGCAAGCGTATAAAGCGTTATTAAAGCGAGCGGACAAAAAAAGGGCAACGGGCGCAATAGCAAAAGCTTTAGCTGCAGCAAAAAGCAAAACTGGCAGCAAAACCAGCAATATAATAATTACTTGTTTAAAAATAGTAATAAAAATGCTAAAAGTGTTTAACAAAAAGCTAGCTATGTTAAAAATAATAATAATAATAGCGCAAGCTTTTTGTATAAAAGTAGTAAAAACGTTAGCTATATTTATTTAGTAATAAATTTTTTTTATTTATATATAGCTTATTTATTAAAAGCTTAAAAGCAGCAAAAAAAAAGCTTAATTATAATAAGCTAGCTACAGCTTAATAAGCGTATAAAAATTTTTTTATTATTATTATTTAAAAACAATAACAACGTTAATAACAAAAAGTTAACGTTTACGTTAGCAATATATTATAAGCTTATTTAATAAACATTTATTAAAAAAAAAAGCGGCAAAGCTAATAACTGCGATTGCAAAAAAAGCGTATAATAGTTATAACTAGTTTATTACAGTTAATAAGCTGCTTGTTATATAATATAACGTTTATAACAAATTATATGCGCGTATATATATAAAAGTTAATACTTATAAAAAAAAAAGCGCTAATTATTAACAATTATAAATTTGTTAATATAAAAGCATTTTATATACTTATAAAATAAGCGCATAATAATTTTAAATATTTATAACAAAAATGTTGTTAAAACTAAAAAGCTTTTAAATTAATAAGCTTTTTATAAAAAGCTATATAGCTTATAAATATAAGCGTAAAAGCTTAACAAACTTATAATTATATAATAATAAGTTAATATTTAAATATTAATAAGTTTTTATTTAGTACATTATAATATAATACGCGCACTTTATATAAATAAGTTTAATGCTTATTATTTATACGTTATTTATTTTTTATAAACAACGTTATTATAATAACGTTTTTTATAAAAATATGTTAAATTATATTAAGTAATAAAATAAAAAATGTAAGCTTATAAAGCATAAATAAAAAGATTATTATTACTTAAGCTATTAGTTGCGCTAATAATTAAGCATTAAAGCTAGTTTTAGCGCACATATAAACTATTATAAATTTAGGTTAAAACAGGAGATAAAGCTATATAACAACATGTGGCGTGATCGCAATACAATAAAATCCAATAACACACTTATACCACTTATACTATAACCACAATTACCATAATAACCTAGGTAGCCAAGATTATCTTAGATTTATATGCACAGCCTACCCTTAATTTTTAAGAATATTATTAGAATTACCTTATAGTTCGGCATTTTAACAAAAGGTTTTTTAGCCATTGCAAAATCTTTTATTTTAAAAAATTATAAAATATTTATTGTAAAATAGCTTTGTAGCAATAATTTTTATGTTAAAATTTAAAATAATATTTACTAAAAATAATTTTAATTTCAAAATAATTATTTATATAACAGAAATATTTAAATAACAAAAATATAAAATATAATATTATTATAGTATTATGTTTAGTAAAACAATTCTTTTTAGCTAAATAATTCTTATAGCAAGCATTTGAGATACCCCCCCTGGCGCGCTACGGTATTTAGTCAGACGGTAGGTTACAGATGCTGTCCCTCCACTACCTTAGGTACGTAATACCTAAGTACCTACACTACATAGATACCTAAGGTCGGCGTGTACGGGCAGATGTACGGGAACGGTAGATAGGTATATCCCGCTTTACCGACGCTATCAGTTGCTGTACCTACCTAAGATCAATATACATAAATCTTAGCAATATATATACATTATATGGATATAGTTGGGCGTGTAGATGGTTTAGATACCGTAGCAGTGACGTGGGAGCAATACACATCTGATCGACTGGTACATACGATTGGTACATACGATACTGTAGAAAACAACCAGGGATGGAGCCAACGTGGTAGTATTGTCAAGGTCAGCTCATTACCTATCCAGCCAATGTTAACCCGAGTATCACCCAAGTTTATGCTATGCTGCCTTTAAATTAGGCACCGCAGTTTAAACTGTCCAAGGCCAAGAACTATGACGAGATCATCAGGCAATCCTTACCGTGGACTTCCATGACTTACTGTTGACTATTAGACCGGTTTAACAGAATGGACTTACAATCCCATCCCGTCTGGAACCCATCTCGATCAACCATGTGAACAATAACAGGATCAGCATAACCCTCCGTCATCTTGAGTGTTTCATCAGTGTGTTGCTTCTATCTATGGCAATGTGCATGGCTTCCCCGAATCGCGTCCGATATTTTCATTTTCTTATTTATTTATTAATTTTTTCTTTCTCGGTGGTTGCATCGCCCTTGTTCTATGTACGGAGCATTAGTATAGAATCCTTCGGACCCCAAAGCTGAGACTCGATTTCCATCCTCCAAGTCAACACACTCATTAATTAATCATCACAAACGGGTTGATTGGGGTCCGTTTGTTCTACCCATCATGTCAGCATTCAAGGGCGAGCCTGTTTGTATTTGGAAGTGTTGTGATACATCTCGCCTCTCATCTTGCCAAAGTGAATGCGCACGCGACACACGATCAATCCTCAGCCAGTTTCGTTTGCCAATGTGAATGCAATGCAGACATGCATTGCATATTTCGGACTGGAGCTACCCATCTACCCTACCCACCAGAGGTAGGGCCAACGCCCGATATAGGGTATATGAAATACGAACCACATCTGCAAGGAAAAGGGAGGAAGATATAGCGTAACTCGTTATTATCTGCATTCATTCATGAGGTAGCCTGCAGTCTCTAGGGCTATTCGTATCAGTGCTATTGCTACTTTGAAGTGCTGATATCGAACGCCACCGACACGGTCCGCATTGCTAATTTAATGTTCGTCTCAGATCTCAGATGTCTATCAGGTAGTGTAGTATACATGTGGTTTGTCAGGTTCTATTAGCGAGTGCAGATGCGGCTAGCAGTGCGCCACGGCACGACGGCTCCCCCCGTGTGCCTGTAGTTCTAGCATGTAGTGGTGGTAAGTTAAGTACCTACAGGGGGCGATTCGGTCAACCGTGGGGCATTGTCTTTGGACGAGTCTTGGTTGACCCCGTTAATTCGAATTAATCGACGAATCTGGCATCTCATTTGGCACTTTGAGCGCTTCGCTTCTACACTATCTACTAGATCATCGCCGTGACGCCTGATAAGTGCATATTTGGTTATTAGTAGTGTATCTTGTTTTCGACAAGATTGCTTCTGCAGTTATAGGGTGCCTCTGTTCTTTCTTTTCCGATTCTCTTGTTGGCCCCGAACTGTTCGTTGGTAAGTACTTTAGATATATAGTCATTTTTGTCGGCTTGAAGCCTCGAACCTCGATCACTGCTGCCAACGATTGTCCGTAATACGGGCTAGCTACATCACTGTCAGCTTATCATATTATCATTCGCTAGCCGCCGGACACTTGTCTCATATTGATATCCGAAACAACGAGAACCAAATCCCACATTGCCTATTACGCAATAGTAGGTATGAACTGGGAGGCATTCGTCGGTCCTGCCGACGTGTATCTGCATTGCTGTTAGGATAGAAACGCCACCATCCATCCACACTCGATCTGCTTATTAGCTGCACTACACTCTGCATGTCCGTCCAACGGGTACGTGTGGTTGTTTGTCCCAAAACGGAGCACTACAGCCCTGACCACGGACCTAGATCTCGATACGTCCTAACAGGGAGGGATTTCTAACCTAAGAAAGGTATGAGACTACCTACATAGGTTAGTAGGTATCGAATGTTGTACACCGTGTTTAGAGAATGACTTGCACGCAGCCGTAGGTATTGAAACCCATCCGTGAGAAGCACTACACTGCTTGGATAGCACGAAGTTTAACTCAGTATTGACGAATAATCATAGATACCTAACCTTACTTCAATTTTATTTATGCATGCCTCTCCCTACGGATACTATATTGAAGTCTAACTACCTAACCTCAATCATATCGACTAGATAGATATGTCTAGCATGTACTACATTGGTTGTAGTTTACAGTTGTAGGTACCTAGGTAGGTTGCTGGTGCCCCAGCCCAGCCTGCATTAGGTAGGTACTGTATTATACAATAGTAGCGTAGGTAGCGAGCCGTAATCAACTTCTTGTCCATCGGTCCATCTTACACTAGAAACCAAGGACTCTCCCTGCCCCCTGTCATCCCCCTCCCTCGGCCCCTCACCCCAAACACTCACTACCTACATATGTATTTAAGTACCTAGGTAGTGTACACCACCACCTACACTACTACCTATACTACCTTAGGTACACTACCTACACCACATGTGTAGCTGTACCTGTACTAATACTAGGTATTGGGTATACCGTATGTAGCACAGGCTGGCTCCCTTGCAACTCAGGTGCCTATAGTAAGTACATGGGAAACTTGGGTAGGAGGGGGAACCTCGTCAACTTGAGAACAATCACACGAACATTCTTGTTTCCTCTCATATTTCCAACACTAGTTTTTTATAACTTCTTTCCCGGTCTAGGCATCTTATTCAAATCGTCAGTGTCGTTTGTGTTTTTCTTCCTTCATTTCTGTCTCATGCTTCCGCGCAATCTATCCCTCAGCTTATTTGCAAACCTCAAGCTACCCTCAAGCTACCTCCGACTTTATCTAGGTATTGGAAGCCATCTAGACTTGGAGGAATTCCCTCTCCTCGACAACCAAAGTAGTGTATAGATCGCCCGTGTTACCCCATCCCTACGACGGAGCGCAGCAGACTGTCTACAACCTAAGTACACTTTTTTGACACCTCGAGGCTGCTCCCTTTGTTTCCTTCATTCGCCCGTCATCCCACGTCGCTGTGTAACCCCATCCAAGCCTTCCTTTCGCAACGGCTCGTCACATAACGAAGTTGGGCTCGGCCCTTTTATTCTGCTCTGTGCTTGACCAGACCGGCCGCATCTTGGTTGGCCGACACTACTTGCATACCCGTGGCTGCAGAAGCGTCGTGCGAACCGAAGCCAATATCGATGTCTGAACACAACTCTACGCCCCAGGCTCCCGAGCCTGTGGCACATAATGTAATCAATCGGTTTCCTTTCTTTTTCCCCTTCCTTTAACCTTGCCAGCCTCCCTCTTTCGTCTCCTTTGTCTCGAGAATCCTCCTAAGCTCACACACAGAAACAAAAGGAGCAGGCCCAAGAAATCAAAAAGCTCCGCATTGTCATGTAATGCTAACCTTCTCCTCTATTCAAGGTTTCGACCGCCTCACCTGCCGCTGCCCCTCTCGGAGGCACACCACCTACATCAAATCCCATAGCCATCATGTCGTCTCCTGCGCCGCTTCGACCAGCTCTTGGTGGTCGCCCTGGCGGTGCTCGAACTCCTAGACTAGGCTTAGCTATCCCTCCGTCACCCAATGTCAAGCCAGTTGGCACGGCTATAGCTGGTGGTCCTACCCGTCCTCAGCTCACCGTCCATGTTGCGACCCCTATGGGTAGTACCGTTGCGCCATATGAGCAAACGCGTCCATCTGTCCAACCAGGGCAATCAGCGAGCGGCGGTAGTGAAAGTAGCGCGGCACACTCAAGGTCCGGTAGTTTCGGGCCACTAGACGGTAGAGCGAGCAACCCTACTTCTGCCGGCTCTCAGTTTTCGGCACTCTCATTTGCGTCACAATATGGAATCGGATCACGGCCACAGGGCACCCCCGATCCAATATCTGCGGTTGGATCTATCTACTCGGAAAGAAGCGAAGGGGGTGTTGGGATGGAACGAGACGGAAGCATGCACGGGCTGGAGAACAGCTTCGACAAGCTAGCATTGGACAAAGCTAGGACTGCCGATGTCGATGAGCTAGATGACGATGAATGCTGGAGAATCGCCAGCGTGGAGGGCCGTATTATCGAGCTCGGTAGCCTCGGTGAAGGTGCCGGAGGTGCCGTCACTCGATGTCAATTCAAAGGGGGGAAGACAATATTCGCGTTAAAGGTCCATTTCCCTCCTCTAGCTATTGCCTTTTCCTAGCAGTCATGCTAATATGCATCTAGGTCATAACCACTAATCCTAACCCTGACGTCAAGAAGCAAATCATGCGGGAGATTAATTTCAACAAATCATGCGCGTCGGAGCATATTTGCCGTTATTACGGGGCTTTTGTTGACCCTGCAACTGCTACAATTTCCATCGCTATGGAGTTTTGTGAGGGTGGATCCCTCGACAGCATCTACAAAGAGGTCAAGAAACTTGGCGGTCGGACAGGGGAGAAAGTACTCGGCAAGATCGCAGAAGGAGTGTTAGGTGGTCTCACCTACTTACACGGGAAGAAGATCATACACCGCGATATTAAACCCTCAAATATCCTACTGTGCCGTAGTGGCGAAGTAAAGCTCTGCGATTTCGGTGTATCCGGCGATTTCGGGACCAAGGGCGAGGCCAATACTTTCATTGGCACCAGCTATTACATGGCCCCCGAGCGGATCACAGGTCAAAGTTATACCATCACTTCCGACGTATGGTCTACCGGAGTTACACTCCTTGAAGTGGCACAGCACCGCTTCCCATTCCCCGCTGATGGAACAGAGATGCAGCCTAAAGCTGGTCTCATAGACCTCCTTACATACATTGTGCGGCAGCCGATACCAAAACTAAAGGATGAGCCGGAGGCGAATATCTTCTGGAGTGACAGCTTTAAATATTTTATCGAGTGCTGGTAAGGCCTATCCAACCTACTATTACCCAGAACAATCGATGGGGGATTGAAAATGAAAAACAAAGCTAATGAAGACTATTACAGCCTCGAGAAGGAACCAACTCGCCGCGCTACTCCATGGAGAATGCTTGAGCATCCATGGATGGTTGAGATGCGCAGTAAGCGAGTCAATATGCAGAAGTACTTGTCCCAAGTATGGGGATGGGACGAAACCGAGACGAAACCGTGAACCCCGAGACTCCTTTTCTCATCAAAACCACATACATAATCAACCGTCATAAATCATTGGAACTCACCTCAACATAACAACACTATACCAAAAGCCTACACAATGAAAATACGGATTAGAAGAGATGGTTGGATGATGCAACCCTTAGAAGAATGATAGCCCGTCAGATACCCCAACTCACTAAGTAGGTCGTTGATTACAACGACACAGCATAGAGATACCACATCGTTAACCCCCAGCATGGAATGTAACGGACGCAATACAGCGCACAAAATTCACCGCGGCCGAAATGCAAATCTGATAGGGGAGAGCCAGGTATTGATACCACAGGATTTGGTGAATATGAAGTTATATATCATCAACTTCATATCTACATCAAACTACCGATTATAATACCCTAGAGTAGTGAAATAAGTCACTTGGTAGGAGTATTAGTGATGAATTCAGGGCAAAGGGATGAGCAAATGGCGACTGAAAGGAGGCGCCTCGGCACTATGTGACTAGTCTGGCCAATCTACTCAGTTGTACTAAATTAAGTCGGAGAATACATCTCCCAGTCTGGCTTAGAACGGTTGGAAGATACACTGATTATGAGTAAACACTGGGCGGGCACAAACAGCTGTTCACTATATTGCGTGTTAAAGTCGTCGTTGAAGCGTGCAAAATAATCTTGGAGATGCTAGACATTCATGTATCAACTAGAGTAGCTTATATAGCTGTTTACCTGGGTCGAGTCAAGATATTTCAAAAGATCATAGCATAAGGTGACCACAGAAAACAAAGCTTGGGAGATGAATTGGGTAGGTATGTTGCTAAGGGTACCTGGGGTATCATTGTGTGTTTCTATAGTGGGTATCATCATAACTTTGTCATCCCTCCCGTCTCGTCTGTTTATAAACCTGTATTACTGTTTTTAAAACCTTTATTTTTTTTTTTTTTTTTTTTTTTTTTTTTTTTTTTCCCTTTTATGAGATATCATCTGATGCTGTCGTCGTAGGCGTGGCAGCAGCGGCGGCTTCGGCCTCGGCCTTCTTGCGCTCTTTCTCCCGCTGCGCGGCGCGCAGTTTCGCCATTGTCGAGGAGAAGTCCCCGGAGACAGGAATTGACGCCAGGGGTTTTGTAGATGTCGGCTTAGGTGGAGAGAGGGGTTTCTCGGTAGTAGCTGGTAGTATTGTGGTAGCTTCGCCCGGAGGAGTATTCTTACCCCCAGAAGCCTTACTGCTCTTCTTCCCTGCTTTTCGCGCGGCCTTCTCGGCCTTGCGCTCCCGGAGCTTGCGCTCGAGATCCGCTATCCGCTCGTCGTATTCGTCTGCTGTGGGCGGCGGCTGGGGCGCAGCTGTGTCCTCCGCCCCGGTGTCTGTAGATGTGGAGGTGGGTATCTGGGCGGAGTTGGGCCGTGGCGGCCGGCGCTGTGCTTCGACATCTCGATCTTCCTCCATCCTCGCGCGTTCGCGCTCGCGCTCCCTAGCCTCAGCCTCCTCCTTCATTCTCCGGCGCTTCTCGAGATGTTCCATACCCTTCTCCATCAGCACCCTCTTCTCCGCCTTCGTCATCATGCGTCTCCCATTCGTCTCCTCCCCGGCCTTCCTTTTGACGCCGCGCTCCTTCGCTTCCAGATCATCTATCATCGCCCGCCTCTTCGCGTCGAGTGCGGCACGCGCCTTCTGCGCCTGGACGGCGGCCGCGCGGGCAGAGTCGTAGGCGGCACGCGCCTCGGGCAACGACAGCACGTCGCGCGCGCGCTCGAACAATTGCCATATCTCTGGATCGAAGTTCTTCGCCTTGTCCGGATGGTGCTTCAGCGATGCCTTGCGCCACGCGCGGTGCACGTCGGGCTGCGTGGCGTCAGCCGACACGGACAGGAGCTCGTAAAGATCCTTGTTCGCCGTCGCGTATTCGCGCGCGTACTGCAGGAGTTCGGATTTCTTGTCTTCCATCTGTTTTGTTGGGGTATCGGTCCGAGGCACTATTGCCTGAATTTGGATGGATGGACTGACACGAGGAAGATAGATCCTGGGGAGATATATCATGTCCAGGTAGCGTTCAAGTTGGAAATGTCGGGCCGATAAACTTATGTTATCGTTGTTGTCTGCATTTGTGCCAGCTGGCGCCGGCCCGAATCAACAGAATTGTACTGTACATAGTATGTCATTCCCTGAGCCCCTTCCATCCTAGCTAATGCGGGGCAATGCGTTTGCAAGGGTATAAAGTCATACAACTAGGCCATAGGTACTCTTCCTCCAACACCCGGCTTTAGTGTACACCTTCATATTCAATATTCTGGCAATACAGTAGGCCTATTCTTCTCAACCCCTACCTACCTAGGTTAGGTAGGTAGGTTAGGTACCTATACTAGGTATTTACCGTATTACATATGTAACTCACCAAACTCTCGCTTGACGCCGTTGAGTTGGTGGCTTGGCATAGAGTTTCCTGATTACGTGATTGGATAGAGAATAAAACCGTACAATTTATATGGGGGAATAATGGGTCTTTGGATAAAAAATCCCGGGAAATCCATAGTCAGTTAATACGGTACATGTATCCATGTCAATACACCTCTATCTGCTACCTACCTAATAGTGTACAGTAGTATGTAATACTTGCATCCTATCCCTAAACACTATCAAAAACCGGCTGGTCCAGTATGGTATCTGATCAATATCCTTACTACTAGGTAGGTTTAATGTGGTCGTTGGACAAAGATTCGTGTACAAGCATTACAGCTATGAATAGCTAGGTTAGTCACCTGTGAGCTGCGCCATCTTCAAAAGGAGCAAAGGAATGTGATGTTTAGAAACTCATATAAATAAATTACCACCAAAGTTAATGTGCTAATCACCACCATACACGTTGTCTACCTGAGTAGTTATACATACTCCACCAATCCATTATATCCGATGGGACCGCCCGTCTATGGAAACGACTCCGTACCTATATGCATATTCCTGTCCGCCTATACTGTACATGTGGAAAGCACACGCCATAAGCAGAATGCTATGATATATGAGCCAAGAACGCCGCCATCGAGTGAAGCTTCAACTCAGCCCGAATAAAACAATCCAGCCCGACCCAGGGTATCTTAATGTCGCTTAGTAGACAAAGGGCAGCTGCATCAAGATTCAAATCCTTGTACGCTCATACAATGCCACGAAATGCTCAGTTCAAGTACGCGCCATTCCCATGCTTTCATTCAAAAAGTAGTGACATCACGCCTTGATATCTGCGACAGCTCGTGCGACCTCCTTGGTTGCTATCTTTTCGAAACGAGTTCGAGCTTGGTCGTCAAGCTCCAACTCAGAGACTTCCTTGTAGAGTTTGTGACTTAGATCACGGTTTATATTGGCGTACTGATCTGCTGTGAGCTGTCCGGATTTCCAGTGAGGCTTAAGTGCATCCTTAACGATGCCGCTGATGCTTTCTTTCATCTCAAAAGGGAGGTTGGGCCGTATCGGGGCATCGGGAGAGTGTACAAGGCTATTGCCAATATCTACAGGTCTGTATCGCCGAGGTCTTGGTTGTCGGATCTCCAAAGCAACGGTTGTACCATTACTTTGATGGTGTTGTTGATGACGTGTACGCGATTCCGAATCACTGTGATCTCCGCCATCTCTACTAACAACGTAATTCGCTGGTGGGTAGATTGGTTCTATCCTTGAACTCAGAGAAAGCGGTGAACCAGGCCGATCGTTAATTCCACGGGGTGGTGGCGTCATTGATAACGCTCGTGGGCTGCTATGGCCTGATGGCGAAGGTGAAGTCACAGGGGAGTGCGGGTCGGTACTAGGCTTCATCGTATTAAAAAGCGCCCGTATGTTCTCATCATCAGACGCCGTGCTCATCTCGACTTCCTTTAATAAGGAAGAGAGAAACGAAGGACCCTCCGAGTTCTGTACAGGCGAGCGCGCTCTACCGCTCATCGATGGGCCGACAGGTGCAGACTCTACGTTTTGCGCTACCGTCTGGTTGGATGAAGATGCTTCGGATTGAGTAGGAACTCGTCGTGTTCTAGGACGTTTAAGCTTCCTCTCCGGTGGAGGGGGTTCCACGGGAGATGCCGTCACAGAACGAGGCTTACGTTTGCGGTGGTTTGGACTAGACGGGGTTGGAGCCTCAGCTTCCATAGCTTTCTCAAGTGCCCCCCACGCTTGCTTCTCTTCGCGACTCTCTTGGCGAGGCAGCACTTGTGGTGGCGGTTGCCTCGCAATTTGCTGGGGAACACCGATGGGAAGATTTTCAGCGAAAACGTCGTGAGCGCCAAGACGACTTGCGATGTTGAGACGTTGCTGCCATCTCTGATACTCTCGTCGCTCTCTCTCGCTGCGCTGCTGTGATCGCCGATAATCATGCAATGCCTCGTCATCCTCATGATTATCGAGATCAATGTTCAGAGCATCCCACACACGGCCTGCAATTTGACCCCAGGCCCCTTGCCACTCATCCGAGCGAGTTCTTTGTCTCGCACGTCGCATAGTCGCTTGAGTCCGTGGCAAGTAATCGGAACGACCATCAGAAAAGCTAGCGAGGCCAACGGCGGCTACGTCCGGCTCATTTAACTCGGCCGCAAGTAGTTCGGCAGCCCCTTCAGAGCATTCTAGGCAAAACCAGTGGCCGCGAGGAACAGTATCCAAGCCAACACAGTATGTATGGTATGGTGCATCGCAGCTATCGCAAAGGAGGAGGACATCTTCGTGGTCGGCGTTATTACAGATCGGGCACGGTCGCGCCTCTTCATCCTCTTCGAGATTCTCGTCGAGCCATGCCTGCGGGTCAAACTCGGCCACTTGCTTCTTGTCCTCGACCTTGTAGGACGTAATCAGGGTACCTTGTAAATTCACTATTAGCTTGGTTTGATAATATGCATGGATGAATTCGCTGATGCATCGAGTGACTTACCCCCAACTTTATCGTATACATGCACCAAATGAAAGGCTTGGCGGCAGATGGGACAACTATTTGCTTTTCCAGTCCATTCCCTCAAACAAGAATCGTGGAGGATATGGCCGCAAATTTGGATAACGGCGATGTTGTCGTCATCGTTAGTCCTAGGCGATTTGGTGGTGGTGATGGCGGCGGTGTTTTTGCCGTCAATATCGTCATCGACGTGACTCAAAGATGGTGGCGTTGCTCCATCATGATTAGTGGTGGTGGGGGCGGGATTAGAAGATGAAGCCTGTAAAATGCCATGACTATGATGGGGGTGTTCAGGGGGTGGTGGTGGTGGTGGTGGTGGTTGGACGTCTAGATTGTCTAGACAGACAATACATTGATCAGCCATCGGGGGAGAATCGCATGAGTCGGCAGATCTGGAATTGGGACATATAAAAGACGTATAGAGCCTTTTATGAATTATTGCAAGCAGCAGGCAGCGAGGCGCGATAGAGCAAATGCAATGGTTGTGATAGATAAGAAGGATAGGTAATCCTCGGTTGGATGAGAATATCGATGGATTGCGTGTAGCGGACCAATAGTATGCCGGAGGAGAGTTACGTGGTAGTGGGAGGTCTCGGTGCAAGTGATTCTTCTGCGTAGGCGAATAAATGCACGGATGATTCGCATGGGGTTTGGCGGCGTACAGCTATTGTGTTTCTTGAATGCAAAACGAGTACTAACTAGCAGCCTTTTTATTTGACCAATGATTGAAAAAGGCTACTAGGAAGTGAACAACTCTTTAGATTTTTGGTTTGTGTTTTTGGTTTTTGGCATATACTGTGCGGGATGGGTGGTTGGCTGGTGGTCTTGTCTATGAACCCGAGGTGTTTTGAAAGCGAAGTACGTAGGTAATGTTTTGGATTGAGTGGATCTCGGATTGTGTAGGTCGAGGGTCGAGAGTTGAGGGACAGGTCAGGTCAAGGGTAATGCTGGATGGGATGACAGCAATAAGAGTCCGGGCGGGACAGAGAAAGACCAGGTGTGGTTGGGGGGAAGAGAATATATGGGAAACTGTATTTGGGATAGGGACGTCTCACGCGACCCAGAATAACTCAGGGACAAACGGAGGATGATCTGTGTGGACTTTTGAGATTGTTGGACAGCGGGGAATAGCTGGAATAGCTGGAATAGCTGGAAAGGGTGGGATGGGGGGGATGGGGGGGACTGGAAGTAGAGGTAGATAGATGGCTAGGCAGTTAGAGGGAGTTTTAGAGAGAGATAAAGTTAGGCTAGGTAGGTAAAGGACGAAGGAAGAGAAAACGACAAGAAAGAGGCTTAGTTGATGTCTCTTCTGTTTGCCCCTCTTGGAACCTAGAAAGTGGTATTATTGCGTGCACGGTCAGAGAGCAAGCCACAGACAACGAACTACTACAGGAAACTGCCTTCGCAAACCGCAGTTTGCAGTTGTACTACCCTAGGAGGTAGGAAGTAGTAGCAGATAGCTAGGTGGATGAATAGACGTAGACGTAGATGTAAGTAGGGAGTCGAGTTATACAGAATAATAGGTAGAAGAACATAAAATCCAATATATGCTCGTGCATACACAACCTTTGTTATATATGGTACCTTAGCAAGATAGCATAGGTGGGTAGGTCATTAATGTACCTACGTATGTGGTGTGGTACCTACTTAGGTTTACTTAGGTGGCTACCTACCTAGCTAGGAGGTAGGCGGCAAAGTAATGCCAATGTAGTAGGTGAGTGGATGTATGCCAGGTAAGGAGGAGGGGAACCGGTAATACTGGTAGAGCTGAGAGAGCGCAGCCTTGAGTAGTGCACAGGTGATGATGATGAATGGAGAGAAGGGAAAGTCGGGTCAGGTAGAGAGAGACGGCGACCCGTTCTGTCTGTCATCAGTCCTGCCAGTGAGGTTGGCAGGTTACTAAGTACCTAGGTAGGTAAGGATCGTATCCGGCATAGTGGCCAAAAAAAAGCTCTGGGCACTCCTGTGTCCACCACCTCATAGCCTACTGACCCGGGTACATGTCGTGATGTAGGTACCTCCAGCCTCTAGGTAGGTCCTGTACCCTCCAAGCGGCACAGACTAGACGAGCCTAAATTAAGTACCTACCAGCGACCTGAATGGTAACCAAAAAAAAATTATTATAATAAAAATTACACTACAGCCGTAGACTTATTATTACCGAAGTGATGTACATTATTACATATTCCATAATGTGTGTATGTCAGGAACCACCGATGAAAGACGAACCCGCACCACTTTCCGAGGATGAACCCCTGTTCCATTTCATCGCGCACTCCCACTTCACAATAACATACTGCTACTTTGGTAGCCGAGTATACAACGCCTACCGAGGGTTAATACACGTAGATGTATGTACCTGTATCAAGCTTACTCATACCCACTAACCTAGTATAAAGTAAGTTACATATGCTGTCACTTATTTCAGGTAGTAAGAATGTCGAATATTCAGTAATACGCGCCACAGGTAGAGCAGAAAATATCCTGACCAGACTAAGAAGCTACTTAGTCAAAGTGGAGAGGAAGTGGTCAGTTGCCTAATGTCACAAGCAACAGTAGAGTTAACTCCGACATATGAATTGCCAACCAAAGTACGCGAATAAGGTGCTCTAGCAGCCTATCTAGTACAACTTTCAATAGAACCCGGGCTAAAGATTGATCCGGGAATCAAAGTATTAACGCCAACTTCGGTTGTAGGCATCTTCGACCATATACTAATATGCTATATGATTATTCTCTCCTCCCTTATCCTACTTCGGCTTGTTTCCTCTCTACTATACCACTGAGGGACCTAGATCTCAAGGAATAGATAGGTAGGTACATAGTAGAAACGTTGTGTTAAGTTAGGGTTGTTAAGCCGCCTAGGGCACCTTGTGGTCGTTTATGAAGTATTCCATATTGGCGCATCCCGTCGCTTCATTGGGGTTTGGGGGCAACGAACAGGCTAGTGTACCACAATAATATTGAGAGCCCGTTTCTGGGATTGTCTGTGGGTCATGGATCATCGAGTGTAAGCATACAGGATTCACTACCGGGTAAGGTCGCTGGCAGTACGTGTCTAGCTGAGCGATCTATCTTGGCATTTCGATATGCCAGATCGGTAGCACGGAACAGATAACAGATGCATCAGTTGTTACGATTTCCTCGAACGGTAATTTAGCGCCAGTGGAACGTGTGCAGAGAGAAATATAGTATACACTATTTATTGTAGAGGACAATAATCTCGTTCTATCTAACATGCAGGTAATATATACCTCCCCTCCCTTTTACTTTTGTAATCTAAGTAATCCAGGTTGTCTGGGATAATTGCCTCAATGCCCCGCTAGAGGTAGAATAATGTCGAATTGTTCCGCCCGCATGAAGGTATTGTCTCAAGTATTGAAGTTATTGTGGTAATGTATGATAATAGGTATGACAATACCCAGAGGTAGCCCACGCATTGATAATCACTGAGAGATTTTTGGATGACAGAGGACCTCGGGACAAGCTATCCGCATTAGAATATACACTACCACCAGTTCTCATTATACAAACGTGGAGGGGAGCGCTCACAGAGGTTTCGCGGCATCGTCGGGGGTTCCTATTGGCCTTTCAAGAAGGATTTTGACTGGTTTAATCCAGCTTTACATGTTTTAGATGTTGGCGGGTACCCGGTTCAGTTGATCAGCCGGCACGCTAACCGCTTTTGTTATTAGAACCCGAAGCTTGTCAGCATTCAACAAGCGATTTCGTGTTAACCAACGTCGGATCTTTTCTTGCATCTAGACATGGCACGCCGAGGCATAGACGGCGATGATTCCTTACCTGGCTAAACACCGTGGTTGTGAACCCGCACTTCGCGGTCCCGAGACGGAGTGAGTGCCGAGCGGCAGCCAAAGATATCTTCAGCCCCGGGTTATACCTGGTTCACGTCTGGTTATATAATATGTACCAACGACTTTCTTGAGTCGTAAAATATAAAACTTTTAACTCTCACCTACTCTCGCTTATTTGCGTCATCACTTCGACCTGTGGAACAACATAATTCCTTCTTGTCTCGGGAGTAAATATACAGCCGTAGCTTTCCTTCCTTTTTAACACCATTTATCCTTCGCCGTGATGTCTTTCAAGAAGCACACCCGCCAGTTTGATGTAGTCGTCTACGGCGCAACAGGTTCCTCTCTCCATATTGACACTCCCAGCTATAGGATTTTGCTATAGACTAATCGGTACTAGGTTACACTGGACTGATGATAAGCGAGTTCATTACAAGCCACTTTCCTACGGACACTAAATGGGCCGTAGCTGGCCGGTCAGTACAGAAGTTGGAAGACGTCGTGAAGACATGTCACAACATAAATCCTGATCGCGAATCTCCACGGGTAGAGGTCTGCGACCTAAACAACGCAGACCTCGCTGCGCTAGCCAAAAAGACCTTCATTCTTATTGCAGCCGTGGGTCCTTATGGTCGGTATGGTGAGCCTGTGTTTAAGGCGTGTGCTGAGGCTGGTACTCACTACTTTGACTGCACTGGTGAGGCCGTTTGGCACGCAGCGATGATTAAGAAGTATGAGAAAACCGCAAAGGCTAGTGGCGCTTGTAGTAAGTAGCTCTCCAGGCCAATTCTTTTTGTCTGGTGTTTTTTTCGGGAGGACAATGCTTTCCATCTGGACATTCTACACCTTCTATGGATCGCGCCGACGATGACAACCGAATGCTGATCCCGAAGTTTGCAGTGTTTCCTCAAGCAGCAGTTGAATCAGCGCCATCGGATCTAGTTACGTTTTCTTTAGCGTCCCTAATCAGGTCGGAGTTTTCAGCTCCGGTTGGCGATGTCGTAGTCTCTCTACACGAAATGAGGTTCGTCTCATTCTATAGACTCTCACAAGCTCTTGTTGTCTAACGCCAACTAGTTCTGCACCTTCGGGAGGAACGTTAGCTACCGTCATCGGTCTTTTCGAAACTTTCAGCTTCAAAGAAGTGGCAGCATCTCACAAACCTTACGCTTTATCGCCTATTCTTAACTCTAAACTTGCGCCCAAGGCATCAATGCAATCAAAACTGACTGGAGCCTACTATGTGCCTAATCTTGGTCTCCAGTCAACATCTGTCACGGGGGGGACTGACACCGCTGTAGTGCATCGCACATGGGGTCTACTCCAACAGGGGCTAACTTCACAAAAACAAGTTTATGGACGCAACTTTACCTATCGAGAGTTTATGAAGACAAGGAACATAGTGACTGCGATGACTATGCACTATAGTTTATTGATCGGGGGCGCGCTTCTCGCATTCTGCTCTCCGTTCCGGAGCCTTTTACGGAGATTTATCTTTCAACCTGGGCAGGGTCCTTCTCGAGAAGATTCTGCCAAGGACCGTGTTGAATTCCGAGGCGTTGGCACACCAGACCTACAACCAACTGCGGGGAAACAAGCGCTATGCCGTGCCTGGTTTCACGGGAGCATGTACTTACGTGAGCACCACTAAACTATCCATTTGTCTGCGGTGCCAAGCTCATATGAATACAGTTACGGCAATATTCTTGTCAGAAGGGGCTCGAACGCTCCTTGAAGATGATGTCGGACTAGGTGGGGGTATCTACACTCCAGCTTGCCTTGGCCAAGGATACATAGATCGTCTAGACGCAAATGGCTTTAAGATAGAAACAAAGATTGTAGACTCGGCATAGCTATAATCCACAAATTTTTGCCTCTGCTGCGTAATATCTACTTGGTAATATCTACTTAGTCTCGGAAATACGCTTTCGCTTGGTTGGGTCTTGGAGGATTTGTCTTCAACCGAATTGTGTGGGCCCCTGTTTGCTTACCTGAGCTTTATTGTATTCAATGTTAAAATGCTGTTGTTCACACCTCCCCGCAAAGTCGTAGGTACCTTAGCTACCTTGGGTACACTACATGTACCTAAAATATACCTACCTAGTAGAATAAAATTTCCTCTTTCAACTTTCAATTTTCAATTGAGAAGATGCTGTTATAGGTGATCAAGTATTTGTGGCGCCTAGTCTACAAATAGGTACCGTTTTGGGAAGTACTCAACGTCATTATCATGTATGCTACTATAGCTTGGTACTACCTCCCAAGACAAACTGGCTTTTAGTTTCGAACCAACACAACCCACTAACCTACTAATTTGCGGTTCGACGTTCCGAATAGATACCATTGCTTTCTACAGGCCGTTACTTGTCGCATGGGCAACATAAGCACAATCAAAGGTGCCGTGATACGTCGTTTCCGGATAGCGGCGTACTTGCGTACGGATCTAGTTGGCACTGGCAGTCTGGAAAACTTCCTGTAAAGCTCTTTCTGCGACTCCTATCGCCCGCCGATGGCTTCCCCGTCGAAAGCTTCGGCAAGCTCTGAAAGTTCGAATTCGGAGCGGACACCCCTTCTCCGGCAAGATAACACCAATCGCCTTCGGGTAGCCCGCAATGTCACCTTCAATGCGAACCCAGTCTCAAGGACGATCGACCCTGAACCACCATCTCTGAGCTCTTCACCAGGTTCGACATCCGCCCCTGGCTATGCGCGAATGGCACGCCCCCTAACTTCGGGCAGTTCTCCAACTGGGCCTCCGCCGATGCTCTCTGCCATTAACAATCGATTACGTCGTCGGAATAGCCATGGATCTGTCTTTACTACCCTCCCCCCAGCGATTTTGCCCAAGATGGGCCCGCAACGAAGCTCCAAGACTGCCGAGAAGTTGAAGCTACTTCCAAACCCCCAGCTTGATGAGGAAGACCCAGACGAAGAAAGCAATCGAGATGTTTATTCACAATATACGCACATTAAAGATCCTACGGCTAGGCGGGATGCGGCGAGGTTAGGTAAAGCTGATCGCGAGAGGCTGCCGCGAGTGACCGCGTATTGTACAGCAAATAAATACCAGATGGAAGGCTTGATGCGGTTCTTGAAAGGCCGAGGCAAGTCAAAGGGTGCGAACCCCAAACTAATCGACGAGTGTATCTATTCGCCATATAACTATGTGGTGGGAAACTCCGGTGAGAGAGCAGAACCATTCGAAGAATTCAGAGACCGGCCTGCATACACACAGGAAAGACGGCATTCTACCGGTGAACTGGAGGCGGAGGACCGGTCTAATATATACCAGCGAGAGACCCTGGAAGATTTTCAGACTGGGCAACAAGAAAATGAACGCGATCTGGAACAGCCTTTTAGTACTGTCCGTGACGCCAATAATAACTTGGCCTACCCCGACGAAGACGCTACGGACCATTCACACTCGCATACGGTAGATGCCAACTTTGATACTCACGTACACACACCAGAGGTTTTCCTCTTCGATTACGGCGTTGTGGTGATATGGGGCATGTCACTCGCGCACGAACAGCGGTTCCTAAAGGACATCGCCAAGTTCGAACTCGAAAAGCTGGATCCGGATGACGTTGAGACGGAATGTTTTAACTTCTATTATACACGCGAATATCAGGCGCGTATATACAATGACTTCATCACACTACGGGATAGAGGGAACTACATGACAAAGCTAGCGATATCACATGCGCTCGCGCAAAGCGTAAAGGTAGGCATACTTCTTCTATCCCTATATCTTGTCCAGCATCTCCATAGCTGAGGCGCATACTTGCACATAACCCACTGACGGAAACCCACAATGCAGACCTCCCTTTTCGAGGAATTATTAGCGTCGACGATAGATGCATGCAAAGACATCCCAACTCAGATAGCGCTGGCCGGGAAGATAGCACTATCACAGACACAGATCAACATGCAGATAGGCGAGCTCTTTATCCTGCGCATCAACATTCACCTGAATGGTAGTCTACTGGACACGCCCGAACTCTTTTGGGTCGAGCCGCACCTCGAGCCCGTCTACCAGGCCGTCCGCAGCTATCTAGAAATGGACCAACGCGTTGGCCTGCTGACGGAGCGCCTCGACGTGATCGCTGACTTGCTCGCCGTGCTCAAGGACCAGCTGAGTCATGGACATGGCGAGATGCTAGAGTGGATTGGTGAGCTATTCCTTAACCCCCTCTCTAAACCTATTGTATTTATGTATAGTAGTGTGAGTGTGTACCATGAGTTGAAATGGCTTCTAACAAGTGCAAATAGTAATTGTTCTCATCGCGGCCGAGATCCTCGTCGCTGCTATTAACATAGTCGTTGATCTCTACGCTGGCGTTGACTAGGAGAGGCGATGCAACTATGGCTTATCTAGGGGGGCAATGATGGTGGGGTACCTCGTGTTATTATTATTGTTGTCATCTTTCGGTTCTGCACACACAGCATTTTTCTCGCAGCCATGGTGTTAATTGGGTTGGCATAGGGTGGTCTGACTTATATCATTGCCTTCGGGTATCAATCACGTAGTAGCCAGCGCGTGTTTTCGTAATGTGATATAGACAGGCAAAAGAAGCTTCGCGGCACCAAAAGGAAACGCTCGAATCTCAATAGCACAAAAATAGTCCACAGTATGTCGAAGTTTTCGTGCTCGCGTACTCCCAAGACCCGATGTCTACATGACCAAGTGCCTCTTGTTTAGGCTGCCTTCAATATTCATACAACGTTTTCCCCAGTCATATATTCGACGAAAGCTGTCAGTCCACCTTCAAAGTCACGCCATGTTTTCCTAACGCCTTTTCATCATGACCTGGGAATTCTCGAAATGCAAACTTAGCGCCGTTTCTCTAGCATATTCTGACATCACCTGGGCCCCGGGATCGATCGCTAGATTATTAGATGTTCTCAACCTAGTCCATTCTCCTCTTCAATACGACACACTGACAGGGCCTGAGGGATGGGAGAAAACCCCTGAACTTGTGTGCCGAGTTGAGGCGATCAATCTAGTCAGCGCCATCGTTCTCGTCAACCTCGGTCTCAGGATCCGTGTCCTGGTCAGCGCCGGGCTCGGCCTCGGCCATCTCGACGTCTTGGTCGTCGTCCGCATCTTCATCGTCTTGAGCATCCTCGAATCGATTTCGGCCGCCGCGGCTAGTCCGGTTGTCGCGGGCGCGTGATCGCTCTCGTGCAGTAGCATCCTTAAGGCCCTGCTTAAAGCTCTCCTTCGCCTCCTTCCACTGGACTAGCTCTCGTTCGTAGCGCTGTTGAAATTCCTCCTTCTCTTTCTCTGCAAGATCCTTCCAGCCCCGCGCTAGCTCCTCCTCGATTCGAAACTCGCCAGCGGCGATTGCGTCCTTGTGTTGTGCCTGGAGCACCGGTCGAGTATCGTTGCAGTAGATCTCGAACGCATTGCTAGGGCGCTTAGGTGGCTTGACCGCACCGTTGGTAGCTCGGCTTTGTTCCTTCTGTGATTCTAATTGCGCGTGTGAGAAACCATCTGAGCTGGGCGAGAGAGTTGTAAGGTGTTGGCTGATAAACGTTGCACCCAGTGTATTTCCGCCATCGTTGCCGGGTAAAAGAGATGGCTTACGGTGACCCCGTTTCGTCCGAAGCGGTTTATCTTGGGGCTAGACAAATCTTCAGCATGCTAAGGCTTTTATAATGTTGGGGGGGTCATGCCACGATGCTGCTACATACAGTCGGTGGGGGACTCGGACTGCCTTCTGAATCCTCGACGTTGGTGCTTGTGCGCTTGGAGATTTGGTCTAAGAGAAGGGCTCGCTCAAGACGTAACTTCTGGATTTGACGCTTGAGTCTGGAGAGCCGTAAACGATACGCGTCGTTCTCTTCCTCAATTTCTTTGGATCGTTCCTTTAGCTGAATGCATTTTCGTCGGTAGGCTTCTTCGACAGTCGGAGGTAACGAGGGAGGGTGTGCTATAATACAAAATGGGCTGTCAGTCTCAATATCAGAGTTTGCGTGCGATGATTAGTATAATCGAAGACAATTCTGCTGCAGGTTCTGTTCAAGATAAGCTAACTTCACAGAATCACCATCCGGTCCGAATAGTCTGGCGTCCTGACATGTGAACGTGGTCATGCCTGTTTAGCGCCCTGCGAGACCATCGATACAAGAGTGAGGCATGGACATGATTCGCGACTGTGGGTGAACGAAGCGCATTGAAAGCTGGCTTTTTGGGGGGTCGCGTCTGACCTGAGATTACAGGTTGCCGACGCGAGTGTACTTGATAGAAATCGCACAATTCATATGAGTTCGGACGCATTAGACACAATTGCATCTCTATAATCAAATTCCAGCATTATGCCATTGGCCAACACTATAATATCGCGTCCATGATGCTTGTGGCGCCCAGTCCAACCCCTATCATCGGAATACAAGGGTTCGGCTAGATGTGCAGATTTGGATATCCATTCAACTTACCATTTTGAGGCGCCATCTCGACAAACAGAGGCGGTCACACGCTCAAAATAGAGCTGTGTATCAGAGAGATAGCCTGGCCAGAAAAAAGCGCGGTTGGCAAGGGTAATAAGAATTGTCCGCTGGTGTTGGTATAGATCGTGTTGGCGGCGATCAAGGTGATGATGATGATCAGAATGATGATTCCTATGATGGATGGTAGTTAAGAGGGCGAGAAAGACAAGGGGAAGAAAGCCACGCGCATTGGGGGTCCGAAGGGAGGAGGTGAGATGGCGGCAGTGGTGCGCGACAAAAACGGCGTGATTGTTAAGGGCAAGGCTGGGTTTGGGTAGATTGGATTGATTAGTTGAAGCTTTTACAATTGTTGCTGGTATTGTTAGTCTACCTAGCATGAACCCTGGCTTGGAGATTGAATGCCTGGAAGTTATGTACAGTAGACTAGGTACCTACCGCGACTACCTGTCGCTGGCCTTATCGATACCGTTCAAACTGGAGAAGCCTCAAAAGGTACATAGAGAAGCAGAATACAGGTACTCTAAACCTACCAGGTAAGTACTTACCTAAGTAAGGTAGGTGAGGTTCGTGAATTCGTAGGTGATAGGAGGTATAAATATATAAGCCGAGTCAATACATGTATAACACTCTATTAATATTCAAGACACCTATTAAAGAACGGTTGCCATCCAATTCTCACGAGTTAACCTCTTAGGTACCCCCCTATTTAGGCTTGTATCTACCAGTCGTAGTAAGTGCATGTAGGTACCTTGAGATTCCACCTTCATCCAATAGCTATACCGTAACTTACGATGTGTTACTAGGTTAGTACCTACTGTACCTCAGGTATGAAGTCACTTTATTCATACCTTGATACCTTATCTCTCTGATAAGTGTCTTATCGATAATATACAAGCCCCCTCATAACAACCACCTTGTTAGTGCACGTACGGCCAGCCGGCCTAACTGCTGCCACTGCACAGGCTCCGACTTTGAAGGAGAGCTACATACACCTAGCTCCACTGATTTTTTTCCAACACAAGACGGACAATCCATATCACTCTACTCTCCATATCCACCTATCTAGTGTAGGTAGCCAGAACCATAGCTCAAAACCAAAACGAATGAGCTGGGTCTTGAGTGAGAAGCTTCGTCAACATGTCTCTCAATATACCCAATGCCCCTAATGCTGGGCTGTTCAAACAGGGCTACAACAAGTATGCATTTACACCCCCACCATGATAGAATCACATGGATATGCTAACTTTCTGTCCTCCAGCTACGATTCAGAAGATGGCGCCGTCTTACGGAATATCGACGCATGCAGAGCTATATCATCCACCGTCCAGACATCGCTGGGACCTTATGGCAGAAATAAGATTGTCATCAACCATTTACAAAAGATGATCCTGACCTCCGACGCCGCCACCATTTTGAAAGAGCTCGACGTTGTTCATCCCGCAGCTAAACTCCTAGTCATGGCTAGTCAGCAGCAAGAGGCAGAGATGGGCGATGCCACCAACCTCGTCATCATTCTTGCCGGCGAGCTCCTCAAGAAAGCCGAGGACCTTCTACGCATGGGCCTGAAAACCGCTGATATCGTTACTGGTTACGAACGCGCCCAGGCATTTGCGCTGGAAGCTCTAGAGGATTTGGCAGTGGATAAGGTTGAGGATATCCGGGATCAGGAAGAACTGAGCAAAGCTATCCGAACGGTTGTGGCAAGCAAGCAAAATGGAAACGAGGAGATCTTGGCTGACCTCGTTGCCGAGGCCGTCCTGGCCGTCATGCCCAAGAACCCAGTCAATTTTAACGTTGACAACGTCCGAGTCGTCAAGATCATGGGTGGAAGTCTAGAGCAAAGCCGAGTTGTAAAGGGCATGGTTTTCCCCAAGGAGCCTGACGGATCCGTCAAAAAGGCAAAGAAGGCCAGAGTCGGTGTCTATTCTTGCCCTATCGACATCAGCCAGACTGAGACGAAGGGGACTGTTTTGCTGCATAATGCGAAAGAGATGATGGAATTCTCAAAGGGTGAAGAGGAGCAACTCGAGACGGCAATCAAGGAGCTCCACGACGCGGGGATAAGAGTAGTCATTGCTGGCTCGACAGTAGGAGAGCTTGCAATGCACTATCTCAACCGTTACGGCATCCTTATCATCAAAATTCTCAGTAAATTTGAGTTGCGGAGAATCTGCCGCGTGGTTGGTGCCACCCCTCTAGCAAGATTAGGTGCACCGATGCCAGACGAGACGGGATCCGTCGACATTGTTGAAACACTCGAGATTGGTGGCGATCGCGTGACTGTTTTTAGACAAGAAAACGAAGTGACAAGGACAGCAACCCTAGTTCTGAGAGGCGCCACACAAAACTTTCTGGACGATGTGGAACGAGCAGTCGACGACGGCGTAAATGTAGTTAAGGCTATAACCCGCGATCCACGTTTAGTGCCTGGTGCTGGCGCAACAGAACTACAGTTGGTCGGACGCATACAAGCGTTCGGCGACAAGACCTCGGGCCTCCCGCAATACTCGATTCGAAAATACGGAGAAGCCTTTGAAGTCATCCCACGAACGTTAGCAGAGAGTGCCGGGCTCGATGCTACAGAGGTATTAAGCAAGCTCTACACGGCACATCACAAAAAGGACGACTGGACTACAGGCGTCGATATCGAAGTGAGTATTATCGTTTGCCATATGCAACTTTCCAACTAACATTGTGCAGAACGATGACAATACCGGAACCCTTGATGCAAAGGAGGAGGGCATATTAGATCTCATGATCAGCAAGTCCTGGGCCATCAAGCTAGCAACCGAGGCAGCTCGAACTGTGCTCTCTGTAGACCAGATCATAGTAGCAAGACAAGCGGGCGGCCCCAAGCCCCCGGGGCCTAACTCGAACTGGGATGAGGATTAAAGATACAACATGTTCATCGAGGGGCTTCCTCTGTCCTCTAGTCATACCGCTACGATTATAGACAATCACGCCTACAAAACAGGATAGTCGGCAATTGTCGACGTTCTGCCTCTGTTGCGAATTCTATGCTTTTAGCCCAGACAGTAATGATTAAAAGAGTCACTGAGTAGTCAAAATCTTAAGGAGTTTGATTCAAGACTTGATTTGTGGTAGAAATCAAATAATAACTGTCGATGTAGCTTCCCGGGGTGCCTATCGCCATTCCTAATCTTAATTCTCGGTGCCTCAGCCTTTCTACGATCTCGACACTGAGTACATACCTTCTCAGAGCTCATATTATCGCAGCCTTGATCTGTCAATGCTCTGATTCCCACCGCAACGTAGTGACACCTATACAAGTCTTCTCAGCCTATCTAGATGTTAGGACCAAATAGAGAGCATCCAGGTGATGTAGAATTAACGGCCCCAGGAAAATGTTCAAGTGCGTTAGCTTTGGCATCCGCCGGAACCTCTAAGAACCCCGTTCCTAACCTCAACCTGGCCACTCATACCGTCTTTGATACCTACTCGTTGGGATTCACGTCTTCTAGCTACGTCCCTCGTCCGAGAAGCTGTGGGAATGCGGCGCAACCCGTGATAGTCGTTATGAGTTACCTGGAGGGTTCAAGGGGCCTTCCCTTCACGTTTCAATACAAGGCACCGAGATATCCGTAATAAGCGTTAAACAACGAGTAACAAAACAGGACACCACGAGACCGTCAAAACTTAAGTCACTCTGGAGACTGATCATTCAGTATTTCCTTAGTCGTACGATATCAAAATTCTCATCAGCCTTAGGAAGTCTCGCACGAGGTTGTTCTAAGACCTACGTTTCAGGACCCAATGGTGAGTGATAGTGTGTACAAGATAAAAGGCAGTTACGCGCGCTTGTCAAATGTCTTAGTATCAAAGCTTGATGAACTGTCTCGGAACTTTAGGACGCCACTAGCTATTCATAGCCTATACATTGTCCTACAACCCACTTCGTGACACCATAACATGTTGCCGTGTCTAAATCAAATATCTCTATAGACGAAAAGGCTCTTCGCCCTTGTGTCCTCCTCCAAGTCTGTGTCTCGTGTGTTAACGGGCGCCTAGCCACGTTTCGAGAAGCCCCCACCCTACAAAGCCAAGTATCCCAATGCTATATGCATGATAAGGTACATGCCCTAGAAAGTGCTGCTGATTTTTCGGAAGAGGCGTTTTGTGTTCCAAGAGGCCACTCAGGTGCTTTGTCTGCGGAAGTGCTCACCTACATAATCGCGGCGAAATTGGCGGCGAAGGCTATAGTGAGGCGTCCGGCCTGCGAACTCGCAATCCTACCTCAAATCCCATTGCAACCGCATCCGTAGCATCGATGCTACTAAATATATGCATGTACATAGGGCCTGACCCTCATGAATGCGAACTTGGCTGGGCGGCCATGCCTCTGGGGAAGAACTAAAAACCTTGTAAAACATCGTTCGCACTCCGAATAAAATACGCTCGTTATTCGTCTATGCCGTGCTTACATTCTCCGACGTTCAACTAGTTCACGTGCCAGCGACAGGCTGGGAGGGAAATTTCTATCTGGTAAGAGATAGATTATATTAAAATCAACAACGGCGAGCCTATAGTAGGACTTAGGTGGAGGCGATCTCAAGAAATATACTAGAAGAATTGTTTGTCGTCTTCGATTTTTTTGGATTTGTAGATGAAGAGGAACTTACTGGGTGAGCTAGTTATCTAACCTAGTGAGTTGTGTTCGATCCCTAACAGTGTTATTGGTTTTCACTAGTTGGCGCATCTGAGGAAGGGCGCTGCGCGAGCGAGGCACATGAAGTCGAGACGCAGACCACGTGCAGCAAGGGTGCGTAGGTGCCTCCTTCGATCGAGAGTAAGGGCTGTTTGCCCCTTGAAGGATGAGAAGGGCCGTACATTAGACTGCTCGATGATGGGCAGGCATCCGACGCTATAGGATCCTTCGGGGAATCCTTTGCGGCACATACAAGTACATCGACAATACTAGTATGTCGACACTCAGTAGTGGGCTTGTGTAGGCTCATCAAACATGCATACATCTTGGAGTAGGTGTGTACGTGCATATACTATATGCAGCCGGTATCCGTAGTCTGAGTGCGCACTTGGTGAAGCAGATTCCCAGCAGAGATATGCTTGCCCATTCTGCTGCCTGGCCGGGCGTGATATGTGGTTCCTGCGTGGACAGCCGTGTATATCATATGATTAGGCGAACGATAAGTCCTTGGGTATCGTAGGACGTACGTCTGTACCGGCTATGGTGTACCCGTTAGAACCTAGAGTTAAATTATGTGCAGACAACGTTAGAGCATGAATTAGTGGCATAATGTGTGGTGTACAACACGCTTTTCTTTGTCGAATCAACCCCTCACGATTGGTTTGATAGACGAGCAATCCGGCCGAGATCATTTCATCTGCGCTTGAGCTAGTATCATGGGTGAAGGGGACTCAATGCTTCCTGAAGGATTTTCTCCAAGCTGCATGTTGAGTCCCATGGCTGTAAATGCGACTGCAACACTGTTGTTATGCACCAAATCTACAATTTTGATTGGTTAGACTGGAAACGTCTCGCAACGCCACACAATCTCGAGGAGAGCCGAATTTAAGGTGTGGTAGGGAGCTATCTAGTCAGCTGTTCCCTCCCCGCTCCCATCGATGGGTGGTCGTCTTGATGGTGTGTGTGAGGCAAAGGCTTTGTTATGCATTGCCAATAGCATTTCTGCGCCAGCACCTCATTAGATGTTGCTAACTGGCCAATCGTTACAAATCGCCATTCTACGCCTTCACTTGGCGCTTTAGCACAGCTGAAAGCGGGAGCACGGAATATGCAATGTGGATGTAACCTATGCCTCAAGATTCAAGATGGTGATCACATCGCTTGTAATCGTATACACCCATATAACCCTGTCACAATAAAAATACAGAATTAATCCAACCTACCCCCTATCTACTAGTAGAAAACTTGTCTCCATTTGTAGTTCAAATGCTTAACCTAGGAGTATCATCATTGTATGGTCTACTAAATGTCCTCAAAATCCTCAGCGGCTAGGACACTCGCGAGCATTACCTCTATGGTTTGCCACGTGCTCGGCTAATGGCTGACGAGGTGCAAATGCCCTTAAAAAGGTCTAATAAGGGGAGTAAATTAACCACCTGGGTTAGTAAGTGGCCGAAAGCGGTATTACTGATCGACGATTCATCGTAAGTGCCGACCAAGGAGAAATATCTACCGCGAAGCTAGTGAAGCGTGAACCTCTCGAACCACCTACCCGAAAGGGTTTGAATTATCGCCTTCCTTATAATGGTGTCACTAGTGTATCCCCTCGTCATGCCCATCAAAAGATACAGATAAGATTGACGATGAACTGCCATTGCCAGAGCATCATCTCACGTAATTTCACTTCGGTCTGGTTGCTGGTAATACTGGCAGATGACAGAAGAGGCCGATGAGCATAGGCGGTTGAAAGTAATAAGACAATGCTACCGATCTAGGTAGAGAACAACACCCGACTTGCACGAGAAGATCGTCCGGCACGGGGGACGTGGAGTTCAGATGGAGTCATCCGGCGAGGTACCAGGTGATTCAGATAAGACACGAGTGATGGCTTCACAACCTTGTTCGCGCCCCAGCTGGTCTCGAACGCAGGAACGAATGATTGTTCAGTTACTATTCGGTATAACGACGGGAATTATGACTACTTGGCTAGGTATGACATCCAGCTCCGGCAGTGGCGGTGAGCAAGGTTACAGCACTATGCCTAGTGGTGTAGGGTGACGCGGGTGTTACGATTTATCTCGGATTCTTTCTATGCTTTCGTGTATGCAGCCGAAGGACCGTATACAACAGTAAACGGGAAGTACTTTGGCACGTTAGGACACGACCCGCGGCCACGGTGCCCGGGTCTGCGCGGAGCGACGGCAAGTTAGGCGCATAAAGGTAGAATTCGTAACAACTCGCAGTGTACTTGTAGATCGTACCGCAGATTCTTCAATCAGAATTTCGTGTCTGATTGTCGATCCTACAGAGACGGGGGAGAGGAGCGGAGGTAATGTAGGCACGCTAACCTAGGCACCTTAAGTACGGTAGTCTAGCCTAGGATGTGAAGGTACCTATATGAGAGGGGCATGAGGGGTTGCTTTTTCTCCTTAAGCGGTTTAGTGAATATTTGACATTCCTCCTTGTCTCGCGGTGCGGGCTCGATGCCAAGACCCTCTACATTATACCTCTGCGTCGTATATACTTCGTGTTAGTACTATAGTGTACAAAACTAGTGCGTGAGGAAAATACGTTCTGCAAAACGCGCCATTTGAGGGACATCAATGACCCGGAAACGCTCTATTTACCTTGTTCTGCTGGAAGAGCGCACCAGGATGTATAGTGGACGCTACAAGGGTAATGTACTAGTGCACACACCATGCAAATAACTCTCCGAGATGTCCGCTGCCGATGAATGATGTAAACAGCAAGTAGATACCTGATTCGAGTTTGGTACGCAAGATCGACCCAAACTACCACGAGAACACCCCAGAAAATGGGGGCTGCGCACGGGCAAATTACTGGGAATGACTTCTGCCCATGATAGATCATAATTCGATGTACACTACACTATGTTCCGGGTAGGATACACTACTTCTTCATGAGGAAAAGATGAGCATATGAAGAACTAGGGGTGAATTCAAACCATGGTTCATCTGTATTTCCCGGCAGCAACGGACTTAGAGGCCAACCCTAATCTGCCCGCGTGGCCCGAGTAATTGTCCGAATTGAAGTCCGGGACTAGTGTAACGGCGAGAAACCCGGGGAAATACTAGCTAGATGGTTTATCATTAAACACATGTCTTTTGGCGGAGAAGAGAGGCAATACATTCGGGGGGTTTTAGTGTATCACTCTACCGTGCATATGAGCTTCTCCTCTTCTGGATATTTAGAATAGAATCGGGTCGGAGATATTATTCTCGCGAAAAAAAGTACTCCCTAATATCCCATGCCCTCTATACTGCCTACACTATACACAACTATTAGTAAATTCTTCGAGGTAATTAAGTGTCCGCGTTGGGGCCTATCACCACACATGGATTTGTGGGTTTATGATATATGTAGGTAGATGTTCCTGAAGCAGGTACCTACTTAGCTCGCCTATGTCTTTAACAGAGTTTGTCAACAAATCATGGTCAACAGCAACTTGTACGGTACCGGCGCTTTCGGACATAGGTATGAAGGCGAGCTGCCACCTAGGCAGGCTGCTATGTAGTGTAGTGTATGCAATAGAATCTGGACCGGGGTAATGAGCTCGTCTATACTTAGTGGATCGTCGACTCCGCCTATTTATTCCCTATCTGACCTGATCCGGCGCTATGAAAACCTCTGAAAAGATCTCGACTGTCCAAGAACCATGTTACGAGTATGCATTTGGTCGTCTAAGGTCAATAGACAAGGGTACAGAGCGCCCAAAAGAGGATAATAATCACAGACTGCAGCTAAGCGAGCGGACTGTGGGACGACCTTGGATTGCTGGAAGCAGCTTTCGTCTGTGCGCGCCGCAGTATCGAAATCATACAGTATACACTCACTCGGGCCAACAGGTTCATCCAATTGTCAGCTGATAGTGTATCTCTTGACAAAAAAAAAAAAGGAGACCAAAATAGATGAAAGAATTTGTTTCGAAGTCGGTGGCGGGGCGGAGGACATTAGCTAGAAACTGGAGGCTCAAGGTGAAACACGCCACTTGGGACTCGTGGTATCAAACAACGCCGGAAAAAGTTGATTAGGATTACACTATACACTAGTTGCTGCTGAGGTATCTGGCCAAGTTACTCTGCAGGTCTTAGGATTCAGAAACCCTGTAGCACACACATCATTAGAGAAAGGCGTCACTACAACTACTTATTTCCGTACTGTACATAGTATGAGGCGTGACCGGGGATTTTGTTTAGACCATCACTAGTTTACCGAGCGGCTAATAAGCTGGCCATCGTGAAGATTTGTATCCTGACCTTGAACTTGAACAGGGGCAGTAATAGATTTTATTTCTCTTCAATCCGTTGTATAACAAGGGGCTAGGTATGGTGCGCTTCCGAGTGGCTGAGAGACGTCGTCTGCCATGTGGTATTGTTACATGCCAAGCTCTCTACGATGCCTAGGTAGGCAGGTAGATCCTATCGTGGTACGCTGCTTCAGTCTGGTTTAGTCGAAATGTTTCTGATCACGGTTCTTGATTCTGGAGCACGACTTGCTCCCGATTGAGTACATAGTGTACACTAGGCTGCAACTAACATGCCGAACGGTGATGTGACAAAATTCTTGGAATCACGCTCTGTCTTCATTAATATATATATATAGCAGAAGTATCGACCAACGATGATCAACTAGCTCTAATTCGCCCGTTGTTATAGACGAATCATCGTGAACATACCGACCATAGGTGGGGTTTAAATACAAGGCTTGAGAGCACGCAATATAGCATGATCAATGGCGATGATTTGGAGAGCCTTTCGCGCGACCACATTAGTAATTGACGGCATCACTAACGGTAGAATGGACAGGTAGCTATAGCTTGCGATAAAGAAGATAGTTGTGCTGGTTACACCCGAATGTATATCTATCTCGCTGTTCTATGGTATATATTGAATATTTAATTTACTTGTATAAATGCCCATGATGAGCCCAGTGGAACGTTTCCAGGGTACCGAAACGGACCGAACGCCGATCAAAAACGTCGCAGTGATCGGCGCCGGCATCAGCGGGGTAGTGTCGGCCGCTCACCTCATCAGAGAGGGCTTCGAGGTAACAGTGTTCGAAAGAACCGGCACAATAGGCGGCGTTTGGTTCTACGATGAGCGAGTTGACCGAGACCCGCCATTTCCAAACATTATTCCTCCAGTGCAAGATTGGACAGACCTCGATGCACAAGGCTTGAGTGCCGAGGAAGCCTTGATTCTGCATGGTCCTCCCGGGCCTTGTTATGCGGGTTTGAAGAACAATGTCCCGACGTCGCTCATGAAGAGCAGTCTTCTTCCCTGGCCAGAGGGAACAGAAGAGTTCGTCGACCAAGGCCGCATAGTTCAATATTTGCAGGATATAGCTAGGCTGCATCACGTCACAGAGAATGTACAATTCCACACTCGGGTAGAGAGTGTTAAGAAAGCGGCAGGTAGTGCGCAGTGGAGTATCAGAACAAGTATACTCCGGGTGGAAGGAAACACATTTTCGGTCTTAAGAAGAAGTGAGAACTTTGACGGGGTAGTGGTAGCTAGTGGTCACTACCATGTCCCCTTCGTGCCCTCTGTACCGGGATTATTGGTCTGGAAAGACCGCTTCCCGGGCCGTGTCATTCATTCCAAGAGCTACCGCACTCCGGAGCCTTTCAAGGGAAAAACCGTCCTACTCATAGGTGCGGGAGCTTCATCCTTGGATATTGCTCGTGAAGTTGATGCTCTGGGCGGAAAGGTATATCAGAGTAGACGCGAGTCAAAGTATGATCTTACCGCGAGTCGCCTTCCAGAGGCGGTCAAGAGGGTTGCGATGGTTGCCGAGTTCGTTGCAAATGAGACTGACGGGCCAAAACCTGTATGCAATGGGAAGAATGAAGGCGTGATACCGGGCAAAATCCTACTCGAGGACGGAACGACGTTGGAGAATATAGATTACGTCGTTATTGCGACTGGGTACATCACAACGTACCCGTTTCTAGAAGACCTGGAGCAGCCGTATGTGGCGTGGGAAGACGCGGATGAGAAGGTTGTGATCACGGAGGATGGTTATACGACACACAATCTGCACAAAGATATCTTCTACATCCCCGACCCGGCGCTTGTGTTCATCGGCGTTTCACAGCTAGTTTCGACTTTTTCGCTGTTCGACTTTCAAGCCAAGGTTATGGCAAAGGTGCTCGCCAGGCGCGTCCAGCTGCCGGATGAATCTGTCATGAAGACGGAGCAAAGGGAACGTAAAGCTCGTTTCCAGCCTGGAGATAGATTTCATGCTCTGCTCCTGGGGGAACAGGGTTACATTACCGAGGTTTTGACGTGGGTGAACGCCAATCTGACGAAAGTTGGTTTAGCCCCCATGGAAGGGATGGATGCTAAGTGGCTTGCAGCTTATGACAATTTTAGAGCCGATAGGACCGTTGGCGACACGGTTGACAAGGTGGTGGTGGCTGAGGGGTTACACTAGCTGTTCGGGATAGATGCAGAGGATCGTTCAGTTAGTACCATAGTATAGAAGGACATATTAATAGATGGACGCATCAAATGATGAGGCGCGGGCGGTTTATCTTCTCATATCTACGCGAGATAGACTAGAGCCTACAGTAGAGATAGTTACTGTACGGTAGGCTACCTAGGTAGTGATGTGTTCTCTCATGCTGCAAACATACGTAGGGTTGCTTGGTAGGATTTCTATTCCTGCGAGCCTCACCTGGGGGCTTCTGCTACGAGCATTAGACGTAGGTACACTAGGTACTTAAGTAGGTATCTATTCGACCGTGAATTCACTACCTAGGTAGTGTACTGAAAATGGGAGAGGGGGAAGAGGAAAAGGGGTGTGTGATTGGGCTGGTTTAGCGGGGTTGATCCAACCCATAAATCTGATTTGATACGAGTGATGTGACAAGCTGAGGGTAGCCCCCCCCGGTCACCTGAGGTTAACCGTGCTTTTTGGTATAAATATAATCTACAAAATACCTAGCCCACATAACTACTCGAGCGCACTATTTGCTACGCTTTTCTTTTATAACTGTTACAACTTTGCAAAAACGTATGTTATTATTATACATTTTAAACTATTTAATAGCTTTTTAAAAAGCGCATTTTTTAGTTTAAACTACATAATAATAGCTTTACTTTCTGTAAAGTTATAACGGTTGCAAAAAAGAAATGCAATAAATAGTGCGTTTAGAGTAATTATGTAAGCTAAGTACTTTGTACACCAAAAAGCACGGTTAACCTTAGGTGACCGGGGGGGGGGGGGCTACCCTCAGCTTGTTTATAGACTTATTTGATACCACCACAATTCAACGGCTCGGAATCCGGTACTAATCGATTTTATGGTATACCCACCAACACGTGGGTTGTAAAGGGCGGCAATACCTCAGTGCCTTAGTACCTTGCTGTTATCATCATTCTTAATGTACCCTACTATGTAATTTATCATAGTGTAAATATGCGAGTATTCCCTATATCGTAGTGTACCTAGGAGGTAATGCAGCGCACAAAAGAATGTAGTGTATACACTACACTATTACACTAGTAGTGTACCTGGAATAAGTAGCCGAAAAGGACGTAACTGGTGAGATTGGTGAGTGTGACACCATATGTATGGTCTTTTTCTTATTTACCGACTGGTAGTGTACCTATATTATCCCTTACCCACTGCACACATATTATACCTGCTGCTAGTGTCGTGGTAAAGGTAGAAATGGAATAAAACCAAGAGAATGATCAAGTCAATGTTTGTTTTATATAGTTAGTTCGTATTACTAACTATCGACTAACAAATGCCGGTACCTTTTCTCTCGGGGTGATGCTAGTCTTCACTCTGCGCAACACTAGATACCTCAGAATGATAGAGCCGTAACAACTAATAATATCTAATACTTAGCAGATATGGATGGGTCACTATGTATGCACTGCTCATCGCTTGAAACACAACATTTTCACTAGTTTTGAATGTGATATCCCCGGCCAGTACACAGGCTGGCCCGTAACCCTGGGTTTGCTACCAGAACTGTGGATTTTCTCCGGTTGGGTGAATGCAACGACTAGTAATAAAACTCGCTGGATGAGGTAGGTTACTTATAAATCATCCCGTGCCATGCAACCGGTGCCGGTCGCAAATCAGGTCCTACGTTTCGAACTTGAGTTCCATAGAGTTGGAAAAATGATATTAGAGGCCAAGCTACTCTAGCCTCGCCGCTCGGAACTATTACAGTACACTACTATGTAGGTACCAGGTACCTAGCTATGATAGTTGAGCAAACTGTTGGCGAGTTACAGTGTCATATAGGTTTGTTTCTGTATTTCCGGTCACGCACTTAGCCATGAGCGCAACTCGAATTACTATAGTGTAGTACACATGGAAAAGTGAGTGTACATAGTAGTGTGTGTATGTATTTTCATTTGCTTGCAGACAGCGGGTAAAAGACTGTAGGTACACTATCCCTACCTTCGTACCTACCTACACACTAATATGTAACCATGGCACAGACCCCTCAAAAATGGGTCAAGATGCGAGGGAGACGTGCATGGGCCAAGGACAGGCAGATTATGTACACTACCTACAAGTACAGTACATCGCTGTGAGGAATCAAGCTATGTGCTATGACAGTATCTCTAGCTAATGCATGCCTTTTTTTTATTTTATTTTATTTTATTTTATAACACTACCATTGTACCACACTGCTAAATAAGGTAGACAATACTATCTATATATTCTTGACTCACTCAGCCTTGCTTGGTCGGTTGTATAGTGTTTATAGCAGTAAGCAAAATATGATGGAGAAGGATATGTAGTGTAGGTACTTAAGTAGCTTTGGTAATTGTGATAGAGCGGTTTCTAGTGTACATGTACATGCACCCAACGACCCACATAATACAGGATATACCCTGCAGAAAACCAAGTCTAATAAATACTTACATTAGCGTAATACACTAGTACATACATAAAGTAGGGTACTGTATCCATTTTGACAATGCTATTGTACACTGAGTACACTAGGTACTTACATTGTAGAGATAGATATGAGAAGCCGGAGACTATTGATGAAAAAAAAAAGTTTAGTCATCTTCTAGTATACACAATAATTTGTAGGTATTAAGTGCGGTTGTCATTGTCACCGCTAGAATTAATAGGAAAAGAAGGCTGATCAAGAACAGGTAGAGAGGGGGGTCAATGTTACCTAGGTATAAGGCACGTATCTATAAGGTAAGTATTAGGTACCTAATCTAGTAGGGGTGTAGTGTGCCTAGGTAGGTACCTAAACAGGTAAGGTTCATCCGCATGCATGTAGTGTACGGTACTTGAGCGAAAAGTGTAGGTAGATACCTGGGGGCACATCACATAGTAGACCTATAGTAGGTACCTTTGTTTAAAGGAGATACCTAAGCGAATATTGAAATGTGGTGTATCTATCCTACCCTTCTCTGGGTACACTATCTAGGGGTTATGTAGTGCGCTTATATCTTGCTGGAGACCTGCCCTCGCACTTCATTACCAACAGTCTGTACCTGATAGTTCGGGATCTCTCAATTCTATAGCGTAGATTATGGCAACAGACCAAACCTTCTTTCTACCTCCTACATAGTACATGTGTTGTTGACATAGACTTATTACCAACAAACCAATTGTAGGTTGGTAGTCACATCTTTTGTGCCTTATTATCTTCGTTGTCCTCGGTTTTTTTCTCTTGTTTTTGCTTAATCGGCTCTTTGAGTCGGTGCCGCCACGCTCTCTTGCTGGCTGGTTGTTCAACTGTGTTGCAGAACCCATCGCATTACGCTGTATATCCAAAGACATTACCCCGTTATTACTAGATCACTCTTCATGTCGGGAGTCTATTGACATTCTGACGGGCCTGCCGGGCTTAAACGAGCCATTGCAAATCCCACCTAAGCAGGTAGGGAAGACGGGGCGGTGCCTGTCTTTCAATTTGACAAGGTATCTCGCCGCTGACTGGGAGTACCGACTGGGGTCAGACGAACAAAGACCAGGGCAATTTGCGCCAGCAGCCGAAGAACCGTTGAGAAGACGGCCTCTCCCTTTCCTGGTGTCACTCGACCCAAACTCATCCCAGGTTAAAACGTCTTTATTCCCTTTCCCACCTAGATACGACGGCGACAGCCTAGCATGACCCGAGCTCTATCGTAGGGAATCTGTATTTTTCTCTTCTTACTTGCGCGCGCGTATAGCGTAGTATTGGTAATTGGTACCTTGAGCAAGCCCATGCCTCTTCGCTCAATTGCTTATGCGATTCATCATCGGTCACCACTCCTGGCCTAACCTGACTGATTACCTACCTACCTCGAAACGCTACCCAAGAACGCACTGTCACATCGTCACCCAAACACAACCAACACATACACACACTATAGACACATCGACATATCCCTCATTTCGAAGTCACACCTTTCCCCTTCCACAGCTAATTGTCCTGTGACAGCCCTGTTTCCGGGAGATGCGCCTTCGTCCTTCACTTGTCTCTCCGTTACGGCATTGAGGATACCACCCTTTGAAACAGTCTTTCAGGGGGATATCCGACGAGGTGTGACGGTACCCAACCACGCACGCATCCCTATACCTCTATACCCACCTGCGGGAACGACCCACGCATTCTGATACCACATCCATCCATCCATCCTTCTTCTCTTTTACTAGCAATATACCTTCTACCTTGTCAGTCAATATCGCCACATGTTTGGTAGTCGATCATCGTCTAAGGAGCACCGGTTTCTTGAGGGTCAGGTTTCGGCCTTGCGGGATCTCAACCTGTTTAACCCCGCCGACTCGCGCTCGCTCCGCTCTCTGCGCAGGAAACAAGAAGACTGGAGTAGTACCAACAGTGGTCCGTCCTATACAGAAAAGAGTACGTATTGCGCTCGCTCTCATTGCCTCGCCCATGTCTTGCCACTGGGCATCTCAACCCTTTTGAAGACAGTCCTATCGGCACTTCCGTCTTGTCTTACTCGGGCTGCGCAATGCTGACAGCCTTAACCCCTCTAGGTCATCTACTTGGGGCGTCTTATCGCCCATCACCTCATCGCGCACCATCCCATCGGTCTTCTGCCTCTCGAGGCTCCGCGGCTTCCAAGGACACCGTACGCCAGAATCCTACAATGTCGGGCATGATGAATACAGATAGGGGTCGCAACAGGCGAGAAAGGACCTTTGTTGGCAGTGAATGCGCTGTCTGCGAGGAGCCGCTAGAACATACGTTACGTGGAGAGCGAATACTCCAGTTTTCGTGTTCACATGTTTCCCATGAGGCCTGTTTTTATGAGTTTATTAAAGAGTTTGATTCTCAATATTGCCCTTCATGTAATGCGCCGTTGCATTTAGACACTAGTCGTGGGGGCAATGTGCTAGATATCGGTAAGGAATATGATTATACTTGTTTGCTGCTAGATGAGTAACTAACAATGACCAATCAGAAAAAATCACGAGCATGGTGCGCTCTACGTCTATAAGCGACAATAGATCGGCAAGCACTCCGACACCTGGGACTTGGGAGAGTCAACCTGGGCGGCCGCAAAGTGGAGAGTCGAATGCGCGGTCTTTGCCCAGCAACGGCCGTGAGAGTGTAACACGAAGCCACCATCGAGAGGGGCGTGATGGGTATGCCGGCGGCCGAGGTCATGGTCGCAGCGACAGTGAAGCGACGGGAGTTGCATCTTCTGGAGGCTATCCAGAGACTACACAGAGCGGCCCACCTCCTCGCCGTCATGACTACGATTTGCAGGCCATGGAAACGACACCAGGTAGCCCGAGGGCCATCACTCGCAACCCGATCCCAGCACCATCTGTTATGGTGCGATCGGAATTCCCAACTATAAACCGCTCCCGGCAGCAGCAGACTCTTACATGTCTCATAACGGTGGAGGTCGCAGACAATAAATGGAGGCCAGACCCCGAAGACCTTGGAATGCCAAACCCGACGCCACAAATGCGAGTTGAAGAAGTATTCAGTCCACCAAGGCCACCATCCCCGGTCCGAAATACTCAGCCACGTTTCTACCCTTATGAAGCGCCGGGGGTCCTGGAAGAAATGACTGAGACTCTCCGCAACAAGGTGGATAACTGGCATGGTCTTGAATTCAATCGGTGAGTTATTTACATATTCTTTGTATTTAGAGGAGAGACCGCTAATGACGAGTAGGTTTGGCAAACTTCGGCTGTATGGCACTCTGCGGGTTGGAAAGGACAAAATTTCGTGGCAGGAACTAGAGTGCTTCTTATTCGCGGAAATGCTTATATGTGTGAAGGAGAAGAAAATCCCCCTGGCTGCACAACAGTGGGATGAGAATGGAGCCCCCAAAAAAACCACGCGATGTACTTTGAAGGGCTCTATTCTCATTAAGAAGCATCTTAATGAAGTGACAGAAACTGGCTTAGGTAAGACTATTTCCCCTACCAAGAGCAAAACCGGACCTAATGGCTTGAGCAGTTGACGAGAACATATTAACCCTAAGCCTTTCTGTTGCCGAGCTTCCTCAGTTTCACTTACGCTTTGATAACCGGAATCAGCTGAAGCTTTGGCAGCAGGCTCTACTTGATCTGAATGCAGTGGAGAGATCGCCCGTTAGAAGCCCGGAATTTGAACGTGACCGAGCTGAAACATCAGAGACCGATGAGGAAGATTGGGGTCGAGGTACACGTCCTCAACGAGTTTCTTCACTTGCTTCATCATCATGGGGTGGCCCTAAGTCTGTCACCACGGCTCCGACTGAATATACGACTTTCGCTAGAAGCCCATTGTCATCCTTCCATGTACCAATCGATGTTGTTGTCGTGGTACCTATCTCCTCCTCGATGCAAGGGGTGAAAATTAACCTCGTCCGAGATGCATTAAAGTTTATGGTTAATACTCTGGGGGAACGTGATCGAATGGGCCTAGTCACCTTTGGCTCAGGCGGAGGAGGCGTTCCTATCGTGGGAATGACGACGAAGGCATGGCAAGGCTGGAATAACGTCCTCAGTTCAATCAAGCCGGTTGGACAGAAAAGCCACCGCGCAGATGTTGTTGAGGGGGCTAATGTTGCGATGGACCTGCTGATGCAACGTAAATATAACAACCCCATCGCGACTATCATGCTTATTAGCGACGCATCTACATCTGATGCTGATAGCGTTGACTTCGTTGTTTCACGAGCCGAAGCCGCTAAGTGAGACAGCATCCCCGCTACTGTTGAGATTAATTCGCTAACTTGTGACAGAATTACAATACACTCATTTGGACTCGGAATGACGCACAAGCCGGACACAATGATTGAATTATCTAGCCGGACTAAAGCATCATACACCTATGTTAAAGACTGGATGATGCTACGTGAGTGCCTGGCTGGCTGCCTTGGCTCCGTACAGTCCTTGTCACACCAAAATGTGAAGTTGAAGCTCAAGTTACCAGAGGGCTCACCAGCAAGATTTCATAAAATCAGTGGTGCGCTTCAGATCACCAAACGTGCTACGGGTCGAGATGCTGAAGCTTCACTGGGCGATCTACGATTCGGCGACAAGCGAGACATTCTTGTGCAATTGGTAATCGTACCCGACACATCCTCTCAAGAGCAGCTGCCACAAGATCCTTGGGAGACGATCGTTTCCGGGCTAGAGGCACTAGGCGGGCCGATGGATCATGATGACCAGAGGGCAATATCGGTAGAAGAAGTCCCTCTAATCCAAGCAGATCTAGTCTGGGGTGATATCTTGCGAGACGGCACGATGATGCATCTGCCTAGGCCATCTTTGCTAGCTATCACGATTCTTCCAGCCGTTAACAACCCGAAGAAGGCTTCTTGGGCGAACAACCCCCCGATTCCTCCACATCCCCACATAGTCCAGCGGCGCATGGAATTATTGACGTCAGACATGCTTACTCGAGCTCTGACGCTTGTCACTAGGGGTCAGCACGAGCGCGCCCACACACTTCTAAATGAAACACGCTCGATTCTCAAGGGGCTCGGGAAGGGAGGACTACCACCGGTTCCTGCTGGGCCTGTCCCACCCTTGCCGGGTAAGCAATCCAACCCTTCTACTCCACATCCCGGCTTAGACCAATCGCCTACTGGTACCCCCGATCGGAAACGTACACCTTCACCCACTGCTTCGGCGAACTCATCCGGAGGAACTACTGGATATGCAGCACCGATTCCACGCAGTCGATCCAATGATGGGCTAGCTTTGACCAACTCGGTCGCAGTAGACGCCGTCACAGTCTCGGCATTGGACGCCGAGTTAGAGGCTAGCTTAGAATGGATCAACCACCCTGCCGTATTTAGTCGTGACAGTCGCAAGGCCGTTCTTCAAGCTATTGGTGTCATCAGCAGCCAGCGAGCCTTTACATTCCGCACACCTATTGAGAGTCTATGGGCCTCGAGAGTTGGCGGCGTGAAACGCCTAACAGAAAGAAGCCGTGAATGGAGAGAGGAGGGGGGTGCTGGGGGTGAGGGGATCATCGAGGAGTCCTAATCACTCGTTGCAGTCCATTATTCCTATCCATTTTGCCCATTTTGCGCATTTACACTGGGGTCTTGCAGCGCATATACGGAGCCGACGATTTTCCACGGGGTTATGTTCGGGACAAAGCCTAACGGAACCGATCTTTTCGACAACTATTTATACCATCTACTAAGACTTCTGATTGATACCAGCCCTATATTCACTTAAGGATCTTTTTTTTTTCTGTTCCTTTAATTTTTGGGCCTAGCCGGGCAGCTCTTGTACATTGCACCCCAGGTACTTTTCTTTGCGACTACTTCAAGATACCATTCCTCTTCTTTTTCATTGCCGCAATGCTACGTATGCATTTGCGGCCTTGTCACCATAGGATACCACAGCGTAGCGGTTGGGTTACTGGAAAAGCCTATGGATTCGGGTCTTAGCTGGAAGGAGGGGAGCGATCATTCTATTTCATGCTTTTTTTCTTTCGTGGTGAAAACAACGTTGTCGTACAAGTGTTGTGGGTGAATTTTCGGCGTGAAAAGGGCAAAGGATAACTGAGTACGGGATGATTAGGGATAAACCCTAAGTCTTAGGGAAATGGCACCGAGTCACTCCATCTATATAGTATATGTATGAATGGCACGACTGGAAACGATCTTTCAATATTGCACAGTATGATACAGGTGGTATAGTCTAGTGTCTAGTACCGGATATCTCTATCTATCTTGAGATGTAATTTTATTCGGTCAGACGTGACAGCATCTAGGTTTGTGCACACCGAAACAGATGAATCAACCGTTTGTCCTAACATCTTTCAGTAGCTTGCCTTGGTAGGTTGGCCTAGAGAAATGAAATAGTATTATGGACACATCAAGTGGGCGGCACATGAGTATTCTCCCATTACAGCAACAAGCCTCCGAGTTCTCTCTGTCTTACTCCGAGGACAAGTTTGGGGTTTCTCGAAAGGTGTGTCTTACATGATTAGGGGTTACAGAACTAAAGGTAAGACGATCACATGGTCAAGCCGTGAACGGTAGATTGTCTCATGGTCCCTACGCACCGAAGATAAATTGGTACAACTCCATATGTTGGTTTGGCAAATCCTTCGAGTTCATCCCGGTATTTGGGTACCCTTCCTAATTGGGAAGGACGTTGACAGGCTGGATGAGGGCAGAAACCAAAAATAACGAGACAATGCAGCAACACTCTTGTATTCTCTATGGCGCTAGAGTGCATGTTTATAAAGTGCCTACTTACATATTAATTCTACTGTTACATCCTAACTACCATTTCCTGGAGCACTTTCATTACGCTCGGTTGCGTGTGACCTGGCTATTGGTAGTGTACACTAATGTGACATAAACCATTAAATGAATAATGTACCCAGTCGGCGATGCCGAGACGTGTTTATCCCGACCAGCATCCGATGTCAACCGTGCAGACTCGCACATCCCGTTTCCACTTAACGCGGCCAAGGTAAATCCTATTCTGCTTTCATAACTGCGACCAAGCAATTCACGAAATACATTTGATGCTAGCTTGATTAGCTGGTATTAGCGACTCGAAGGATCGCGGGCTGTTTTTATTACCTACTTCATACCTCACTGCTACACTATGTGTATGTAGACCCAATACCGGGGCGCATTGTCTAGTGTATGTTAATCTGATAGCTTGATGGCGTACCCGACGATTAACTTTTTCGTTCAGTCATACATCTTTTAATCTATCACGTATAGAGAAGAGGGTGCATACAGGCAGAGAGGGGGGAAGGCTGAGAAAAGAAACTTGGCTGTCCTTTCAATCCCACACCATTTTACCTAATGTAGCTGCTTATTTTTTCGTTTACTTCATTTCGTTTAATTACAACATCACACTTCATATTTTTTTTAGGTACTTTAATCTATTCCGTTCAGACTTTTGCCGCTCCCTCTTCCCTTTCTTTGCCTATTCATAATTGTTTCAGCATGGCGGACGAGAAGTTTGAGGGTGTTGGCGAGAGCTTCAGGGCACTGAGCAGTGAGACGATGGACAGGCCCAGCACTACTCCTGGTCACGAAAGACGCGTATCCGATGGCTCCGGAGAGACCCAAGAAGGTGTCAAGGCCATAGAAGCTATATCGATGGCGTGGTCGAAATGGGGACTGATCGCGGCGTACATTGGTATCTTCCTCATGGCCTTCACGACTTCCCTCGAAGGCCAAGTCACATATTCCGTCGTGGCGTTCGCGACAAGTTCGTTTAGCAGTCACTCGCTCATCGCGACTGTCTACGTCATCCAAGGCGTCGTCAACGGTAAGCTGGGGGCCCTTTTTTTTTGCCTCGCGAGATCAAAAAGTAAAATAACTGACTCCTTGTAGCCGTCATCAAGGTATTCAATTTCCAGAGGTTGAATTCTTGGATTTATCGAAGACTAACTACCGCAGCCGCCCATGGCGAAAATCGCAGACGTCTTCGGTCGGCTCGAGGCCTTCACCATCTGTATCGTCTTGTATGTCCTGGGATACATCCAGATGGCCGCTTCGGCGAACGTCCAAACGTTCGCGGCGGCACAGATCTTCTATTCGGCTGGGTCGACGGGTCTTCAAATCCTACAGCAGGTGTTCGTTGCCGATACCAGCGACCTCGCCAATCGAGCCCTTTTTTCTAGTCTGCCCGATACCCCTTTCCTCGTGACGACCTGGATCGGTTCTATCAGTGCGTATTAAAACCTCTCGTGCTTAGTTCTCTAGTCTCTTTGTGTGACCTGGCAGGTTCTGTGGTGCTACTCCTAGATATCTTGACTAATATATTTCTATAACGCAGTCGGCGGCGCCATCGTTGCCTCGTCAACTTGGCGCTGGGCTTACGGCATCTGGGCTATCATCTTACCCGTCGTTTTCCTGCCCCTCGCACTGACGCTTTTGCTGAATGGCCGCCGCGCGAAGAGGATGGGCTTACAGCCCGAGAAGCGTAATTTCACCGAGGGCGGCATCCTTAGTGTTATCACCAACATCTGGAATCAACTCGACATCGGCGGCATCATACTACTAAGTGCCTCTTTCGCTCTCATCCTCATCCCTCTAACACTGACAAAATCGACTCCCGGCGGTTGGCAGAGCCCTACCATCATCGCGCTCATTGTCGTCGGCGGCGTGCTGCTCATTGCATTCCCGCTCTGGGAGGGCTCGAAGAAGCTCGCTCCGCACCCTCTGATCCCCCTTGAACTGCTCCGGTCGCGCACTTTCTGCGCGGGTTGCGCCATTGGATTTTTCTATTTCCGTAAGCTGACCTCTCTCCCCGAAATTTCCCACGCTCTGTTTAGATGTAGCATTCCGCTCTCACTCGAGATAAAGAGACGAAGCGCACTAACACATGCCATCCAGTGGTTTTCTATCTCTCAGTCCAGCCGTATTTCTATTCGTATCTTCTCGTTGTGCAACGCCAATCGATCCCGGCGGCGGGCCACATCACGCAGACATTCTCCTTTACGTCCACGGTGACGTCGATAGTCGTATCGCTAATGATCAAGTACACGCGGCATTACAAGTACTTCGTCACGTCTGGTTCATTGATCTATTTGCTGGGCGTCGGCCTCATGATTCGATACCGCACCGAGGACGCAAGCGTCGGATCGTTGGTCGGGACGCAGATCGCCGTCGGCATCGGTGGTGGTATGTTGAACGTGCCGGCACAGCTAGGAGTCCAGGCATCGGCGAGCCACCAGCAGGTGGCGGCAGCAACCGCCGTGTTCTTGACGTTGGTAGAAATCGGCGGCGCGGTCGGTTCGGCCATCTCTGGTGCTGTGTGGACGCAGCTTATACCCTCGAAGCTATCCCACTACCTCCCCGCCGAACTGGCGTCCCAGGCACATACAATTTTTGGAGACATCGGCGTGGCGAGCGATTACTCCACATACCCACCGGGCTCGCCCGCGCGCATTGCGATCAATAGGAGCTATCAGGAGACCATGCATGTCCTGCTTATGATTGCCGTGGTGCTCTGTGCGCCGCTCGTGCTACTGTCCTTCTTCATGAGGAATTACAAGCTGGATGCTGTTAAGCAGGGCGTTAAGGGCAAGGTGATTGGTGGTGATACGGGCGCCGACGAAAAGAAGGTAGATGTTGGGGAATCGCACACATAGTATGTGAGGACGTAGTTCAAGAGTGTAAACACCGGCGCTTCTACTTGGAGCATAGATACAGTGCGTATTATATTTGTTGGCTTATATACAAGAGAGCCATTATATCCCACATGGAATAAATCATAATGTATGTTAGTCATTTTGCTCATGGCATAAGCACCGAATAGCGATTGCCACATCACATAACGGCGAATTTGCATTGGTATCTCTCTAACATGCTTCCTATCGCTTGACAAAAAACCCCCGTTTCTTATTCGAGGCGACGGGGGCACGTTTCCTCCGCAAGAGCGCCTCCTTCGCGCTGCGCGAATTCTTGTCCATTTTTGGTGCAAGTCGTTCATCACCCTGCTGAGCCAACACCCGGTACCGGGTCGAGCCCACGACCTCGTCCTGTGACCTTTTGCCCTCGGCGCTAAGGACCTCCATCGCGGTCTCGAAAGTGATCTTTTTCGGCCGCTTGACCATCTTCTTCAATACTGTCTCATCATCCTCATCCTCGCTCGAGTCCGTCAGGAACTCGGCCGGTAGCATATCGGGCAATTCTTGTTTCCGCCTTTGGCGTTTTGATGTAACATTTCGCTCTTCTTCCTCTTCATCCTCTGATGCATCCTCATTTCCTGACGTGCTAGGTTTCGTCCGTTTCCGCTTCTCTGCTTGTTGCTTGAGGAGGTTATCTCGTGCTTGTCGTTTTCTCTTCGTCGTCGCGGCAAGTCTGTAAACCTGTTAGCATCTTTACTAGTTACAAAATATGAAGCAAGGAAAAGACTCACTTTTCTGCAGCTTCTATCGCAGCCCTGGCGGATTTCAATGTCTCTTTTGTAGCTGCTGCCGTCGATACCGCCTCGGGGGCCTCATCATCACTATCTTCTTCACCCTCTTCATCTTTGTTGCCGCCATTGGCTTCTGGGAGGCCTTTCTCTTTCTCCGCAGCGGCCGCGACGAAATTATCTACGTCGTCATCGTCCCCAAACACAACATGCGAAGACTTGGCGGCCTTCGGTCGCGGTGTTGCCCCGGTCTCAGATTTAGGCTCTATCGACTCTGGCTGTGACTGTGCCCTTGGTGTCGACCCGTCACGTACCTTTTCTGCAGACTTAACCCGCGTAGATTTGGCCACCTTCGGCACTGGTGTTGACTCTAGACCAAGGTCCCTCAACCGTGATTGTGATGCCAACTTCTGAGTAGCCTCTTCCTCTAGCTGCTTCGAGGCGCTCAAAGGTTCGAACGTCAGATCGCCGACATCTGTCTCTTGAGAATCAGGGACCGGGCTAGATCGAGAGCGTGGTGTCTTGGCAGTCGAGCTGGGTATCCGGACTTCAATTGGTGATTTTGCGCCTGCCCCGTCCTCTCGTATCCGTACCTCAAGCTTCTTGCGCTTCGGGGTCGCTACTTTAGCACTATTTGCGCCGTCTTTCTGTTTATCGCCATCGCTCGAGGTTTTCTGCTTGCTTCGTAGAGCGATCGGTTCTTCAAATGATATCTCTTTCTTGGTCGTTGATGCATTTGTTGGTTCTTGGTTGGGGGAGTCGCCTTGTGCTTTCGCGGCTCTCCTCGTGACTGGAGCCATAGCGGGTTATGACTTCGCGATTGAATCGACAAGCGCAACAAATCAGGTTGTTCGTGGGTTGTCCCTGTTCCGTTGCTTGACTTGATGGATGTACGCAGCGGGCTGCTTTCTTAACTTTTTTTGTTGTGATAAGATACGAGTTCAATGCCCTGTTAGATGCAAGTATTTTATATATACATCATTCTCTTTTCTAATACATATAGATTCTACCATTAGTTTTCATACCTTACACTTTTTCTTCGTACATCCCTCGAGAGATTTTAATGAGGTATATCAACCGTAAATTTATTTATACATCGGATCAGAAACCTTTTTGGGACTTCATATGGCAGGTAACAGATTTTCATGGTCTAAGGGAAATATATATATTCATGTATCCGTATAAATGACGAGCCCTATATGCACCTAACCGTACCCAACCTCACCCTCAACACTACTCTCATATGCAGTTATAGGAATTTACACTCTCATCTCATACCAATGGAAGATGGGTAAACTCCCTCTTCATATTCCTCTACAGTTATTCTCAACACTCCAACCCAATACAGTCGCGGAAGAAGAAATCGTGTTCAAGTCTGCTCAGATTGCGTCGCTATGGCCTCTTAAAATAAGAAGAGAACAAATATCGGACTTGAATAGCCGATCTTTGGCTCATCTCATTGTTTAACTTCACCTCACAAAGTTGCCAGGGCTTCTCATCGATACACCCTCTACTTCATACAAAAATAACTGCGTAGTAAACCAACACTGCTACCTGTGTAGCAGCTTACCATGCCAATATCAAAGTTCGTGTGCGTGCAATGCACAAGACGACTAAGCTACCTAGCTCAGTCCTCAAAGTCGTTAAACAATCCTATCTTTCCACAGCTTACATCACAACTCGGACACAAGCACAGCTCTCTTTTAGCAACACGTTCTCCCTATAGCACCGCATCCAGTCGAACTATAGCTAAAAAATTGGCAACACGCGACGCTTTCGCCAAGGTACGCTTCACGCGTGACGATGTCTCCCCACGGGGGTTCTGGGATACGAAAGCGAGGGCACCGCTAGTCACAGATTTAAGCGCAGACGAGTGCCTGCACGCAGCGCAAGCATATGCAGATGCAGCGCTGAAGGATGACTCCGGATGGCGGGAACGGCTCATCATCGTGAACGACAACTCACCCGCTCGGTCTTCCGATAACAAGGGCAAGGGCAAGACCCTCTCGGCGTACACGCTACATTATGTAGCAGTGATGATCGTGATGAGTCCACCGGGGCCGGCCTCGCATCTGGCCACGCACATCCTCTATACTCTAGTTGGTCTAGGCTACACACCAAGCATACTCACGATGGTGCGCCTGGCGTTAAATAGGCGTATGCTAGGTCGGCCACAATTCGAGCCTGCTTTCGAAGGGCTCGAGCGCCTGTTAAGGCGTATCGGTGACGGCAGTGGTAGCAAGCCTACCGGCAAAGATAGCAAGATTGAATTGGCAGCCGATGCCTGCACCCTGCGTGCCCTTCTCTACGCAGCAGAGAACACCCGCGAGGGTGATAACAATGCGCTTCGATGGTTCCGCCGAGCGTACGAGATCGACGCCGCGGCTTCTGAGTCTGGCATCCAACCGGCACCAACGGCTAGACAAACACGCCTTGAAGAGAAGCGGAAAGAAGATGTCAACAGCGGCTCAGAGGAGATCGAAGGCGCACGCTTCGATCCTCACTGGCAATGGAAAGCGAGTTTCGCCCTTGGCGTCGCCGCCATCCGTATGAAGCGCGGCGAGATGGACAAGGCTAGAGATATGTATGAGTTAGCGTCGTCCGAGCTTGACAACGCGACGGTATATTCCGGCTTGGCAACCGTACTGGAGAAGATGGGCGAGACAGATACTGACAGATACATCGAGTCCCTCGAGAGGGCCGCGGTCAGCGGGGACCAAGACGCGGCGCAGAGGATGGGGATGAGAGAATGGGATAGGGCGGCAGAGGGGGGCCTGAATAAGTGGGAGAAGAGGAAGAGACAGCTTATTGCCGAAGAATGGATGTCAATTGCTAATTCCACTGTTCCTGCATAAGAGTAGGATACAAATGGTTGACGCAGCCCGGGGTACCAAGTCGGGAGTTCATGAGAGCGAGATGAATGGATATGCTCAAAACGATTTATAGACAAATACCAGCTTTAGTGATTCTTAGGTGAGTCGTTGGCCACTTCAGGCTTGTATAAATATGTATATAATAACCTATTACATACTAGTATTCGGCGTGTACATAAAGCGGCTAGCTATCAGCTAATACTCTTACTAGTCGTTAATACCATGACGATGACGGGGCCTGTATTAACATCTGCATTATGTCTATAGTTCTTTGTCCATCTAAGTCAGGTACAACCCCCTATTTCGCACTCGTAGAACATTAGAGAGCACCAGTCCCCCCCCCCCCCTTTGCCCCCGGCGTGGACTAATCTAGTAAAGATCCAAGTACGACAGAACCGCAGGCTTGGTAAACCATGATATCCACAACTACGGATCATCGGGAAGGCATATTTATCTGCCTAAGTTCGTGGGAGGACCAGAATCTTCCAATACAGGTGCCGGTTCGTTCTAATGATTCCCACTTAAACTAACTTTCAGGTGTTTGCGGCATTCGTACAATCTTACTTACAGTGTTCGAAAAGGCCTCTCAGCAAAGTTTACAAAGTCTCACAACATCTATGAAAACCGTATTACTCAGTGTAATATTTGAATTGACTAGTATGGTCGACACGTTTCTGACCGCCCTCAATGGACTATTCCAAAGTTGTCAATCGATATAAAAACGCACATGTAGGACCATCGGTATACATAACTTATTATGTCTAGCCACTCGTCATAGAAGAGAATGCTCACGTTAGAATGTCCTGAGAATATACACATAAGTGACGGCACAATGGGCCAACGTCTATGTTCACCAACTTGCCAGACCATACATTCCTTATGTCCCGATAATCCTGTAATTCCTTCAACTCCATCACGCTTGCAATATTGTTCGAAACCGACTTCTCCGTGCCACCTATTAAACGCCGGCAATGCTTACAGTTAAGTGCCAGTACAGCGCACTGGGTCAGGATGCTATGAAGCCACCATAAAAGCAGTAGATCTATCTTCGCAGGAGCCGAGCCGCTTAATCATCCCGGAAAAACGTGTTTCCCACCAATGGCGCGGTGGACGGGCCTGCATCCCTCATAACAACATCGTTAGAGTCGTCTTGCGACGCACACTGAGTTAGGCCGAGGGTAGAGCGTCGGAAATCTGCCGATAGAGGACGGTTTTGCGAAGGCTCGGCTAGTCGCTGAGGTAATGAGGTTGGCCTTTCGTAGTAAGCATCCTCAGGTGGTGAGAATGACCACACCTAATAAAGTTAGACATGATACTAAAAAGCCAGCGAAGCACAACATACCTCCATCATGACTCGGGCTCCTCTGTTAGCCACAGCGACACACTTCTCGTCTTCGAAAACAACTCTCCACACAGACTCAGCTGTGATAAGCTCCCGTACTAGATGCCCAGTCTTGACATCCCAAACCTTGACTCTTCCGTCACTACCTCCACTAACAACTCGCGTATCATCAAACTGAAGACTTGTGACACTATTGTCATGTGCGGCGAGGCGGTGGATAGGGCACATTTTTTCGAGTGACCAAACTCTGACTGATCCGTCGGATCCTCCCGTTACGAGAGTGTTTCCGCGTAATTGTAGTTGGCCAACTAAAGACGTGTGTCCTTGTAAAACAGCAATAGGTTCGCTATTCAGCGGATTAGCATATTCGGCCAATACACTCTCACGACACGTAATAATAGGCGATATATAGACTTACCCAGTATGAGCATCCCAAACTCGGACACTAGTATCGAGACTACCGGTAACAACTCTCTGGCCATCAAATGCAATGGCATAAATCTGACTGAAGTGACCGGTGAGAGTGTGTAGGCATCGACCTTCAGAAATACTCCAAATCTTGGCCGTTGCGTCGTAGCTTCCGGATACAACAATGTCCCCCTTGATCTCCAGACACCTCACACTAGCTTGGTGGCCAACCAGGACGTTCCTACATACACCTTGCCTAATATCCCACACTCTCAAGGTAGTATCTCGAGAGCCGGAAATCGCAGTGTTCTCATCGGACATCTTAAGGCAGCGTACGGTTGAGGTATGACCGCGTAATGTATGTAGACATGCACTATGAGATAAATTAGTCAAAGTAACAAATCCTTAAGTTGCTTCGATCTTACCCATTGGTCATGTCCCAAACCCGCACGTCTCGATCACAGCCACCGCTCACAAGAATATCCTCCCAAGGGACCATGGCCCATACGCCCATGATGTGGCCTTGGAGCGTTCGAAGCGCATTTCCCTTGCGATCAAATATATGGATTCTTGCATTGTCAAGTGCTACGACAATGTATTTCGGGGTTAGATGAAGGCTAGTGACGACTCTTCCATCCTGCGTGATGGTACGAATTGTGTTGCGTCCCCCAGTCCTCCAAGCCGATTCGACAAGATATCTTTGCTTGAAGTGAGATTTGTACGACCGCAACATTGGACGGCTAACGTCCCCAGCACTTGCGGACCCATCGATACTTCTGGATGCGTTATGGAATGAAGATGAGGTAGGTAAGGCGCCTGGAAAACTCTGATTCGCATAGTCGGCACCAGACAACGGCAGGGCACCGGGTCGGCCAGCCGCATACGTCGGTATACCATAGGCGACCTCTGAGAGACGACGACCATAGTCGTGCTTGACACAGAGATTCTTCCAAGTCACGTCATCGCTGAGAAGATCTCTCCACCGTCTAGATACCTGGGAGGCCCGCGCCAGTACTTGGGGGTCGTCGATAAAGGACAGTATTCTCAAGCATAATTCATCCGGCAAACTGGTGAAGGGGTCCTTCTTGAGCAACGGACTCACAAACTGGTGTACGAAGCTCAGCTGCTGAGTTGTGCACATGTTCAGCAAGTCCGCGAGTATCCGATTTCGACGTGGGCCAGAGGATATCTTGAACTGGTGACGAACGGTAGCGAGAAAGAAGTCCTCGTCATCGGCAGCATCGCTCCAATCCAGTTGAGCATTTGTCGGGCCAGGAGAAGCCGCCGGTGTAGGAGGCGGGGGAGGAGAACCGGTGGGTTGTTGCTGGTCAAACTCAGGCGCTGGTGTGCTCATACTTGGGGTGGGTGGTCCTCTAGGTCTTGGTTGGACCATCTTGTCCATCCTCTGATTCACGATGACGGGTCCTCCACTAGGCATATTCAAAGTCAACTCCTCACCGCAACTCATAGCGCTTCCCCTCCGTTCCGAGAAGCTAAGTGATGGACAATAGCCGGCCATGTTTATACCCGTGTAATAATGTGTTGGATACGATCATTCGCTATCGTTTGACAATCAACTAAGAGGCCGTATTGTCAATAAAAATCGACGCAGGCAATACGGTAATCCAGGGGTTGTTGCTATTTAGACGACGTCAGCAACCATGATCCATCTACCGACTGAAACGCCCCATTCAGCTATGGTCAAACAGGGTATAAAATACCCAGTCAAAGAGGGCTGCAGGGGAGGTTGGTGCGACGAGAATTATTTGCATGCCAGGATGTGGCTATCTGTGAGCACAACAACGATCTTGTGTAGCCCGAAACCAGCAAACCGGGCGAGGATGATAAGACAAGACTCCGAAAGGCTTACTTCTTTGCAGGAAGGCTCGGTATCGGTGATTCCTCGATCAATTATTGAGAATATCGGAACAGGGCGGCGAGATCGGATACGAGACAGGACGGCAAGCAATAGCCGTGGTAAATGTGATCAGTCGCAAAGGTAGTCCTAAGGCATGGCCATAATCGGCATTGTCCTGGGGTTCTCGGTGCAGACGATTTCGAGAACAATCGGCTAGTCAAGCAGAAAGCCGATTGACTGACTTGATGATGACGCCTCGCTGACCTGGGCGGGCGAGGTTCGAATGTTGACAAGGTCTCCACCCTCCGAGGTATATCTACAGAGGTAGAGAGAACAAGAGACGGTGAGTGGTCTGGTTACTCGATATCCCTAGGAGGACTAACGATCCGTCAATGTGAGGGTGAAGGGAAGAAGAAGGATGAAGATGAAAAATCTAGATAGCAGACAAGCCAGAGTACCAGACAAGGCTTTTTCCGCCGTGTTTCGAAAGGACGATGAGGGATGATGAATGGGGTCCAAGGGCGACACGGGGTCAAGTGAGATGACTAGGGATCGGCCACGGCGGCCAGTGACTGCCCAGAGCTTAGCCAATTTGGAAAGGGACAAGGGAGGACAGGACAGCACTCATACTGTATCTACCCTAGGTACCTACCCTATTAGCACAGTAGGTAGACAGGGGAAGCGGGAAGAGGTGCACCGTGTATTTACAGTAGTCGGAACTGTACGATACTACACTCCTCGCTATCTTGCGTACATAGTGTGTATGCATCTTACGTACTGTAACTGCAGGTAGGAATAACACCACATATGAGGAATATGAAATACATTAGTGTAGGTACTTGTGGTGTATTCCACTATGTATTTCATATACTTGTGTATCAAGGCTATATCTACCTGTGTAGGTATAACGATTCTCGGCATGATTTTACATACCTGGGACACATAATGTAGGGTAGTGGAGGGAATTGTTTTACGTTACTTGATACCTATGTATGTATTCACAGACTATAGGGCGAGACGATAGGTATTGCGCGCCGCCGCCACATCACCACCAGACTCCAGTCTACATTACCTATAACATAACAAGACTATTATTCAACAGCCGATTACACGTACACACAAAAGATCAACTGCGAATTCACAGTGAGTTAGTGTACGCATTACAGCACACAGGCGCCTACACGTAGTGTATAGGGACCCTTCGAAGCGGAAATGCCGATTGGATCCCTCTTAGTAACGCATTCTTTCCCAGCTTGCAAGTTTGAGCTGACATATCTAGATGAAACAGTCTCAGTTGGTTCCAGCCTTCCTTTAAGTGGTACCGAATTGTCGATTGAGGTGTACAATGTATGATCCAGTGAAGCGACCTGGGTCTTACTAATTCGCTATTTTTAATACCTCTACCTACGCTGCTGCACTACAACCCGTCCCGTAGACCATTCTTAGTTCTTAGCTGTCTTCAAGATGCCAAGCGAGTGCTCAGGTGCTACATAGCAAGCCACTTTGTATGTATCTGATTGGCTTCGACTAAGTTTGTCAACCTGTTGTCTTATATTAATTGTGCTAATAAAAATTACCTATAGAGTGGACACTACGGGTAGGCACTGTAGTGCACGAGGTAGTAGTGTAAGCTTCGTCGGCCCCGTCAAGAAAGTCTCGGGTCCCTTTTTCGATAGGGAAATCCAGGATAAGATTTAGACAGGTAGTTCTCGCAATGACATGAGCTAACCTTCATATGGACCTAGGTAAATGCCACATCTAAGTAGTATGTAGGTACAAACCTTTTCTGGAACATTAACTTTGTGCGCGAGTTACACAGCCATTCCCGTACTATTCATAGTGTACCTAGGTACTTAAGGTATTGCAAACCCGAAGTTGTTTTTGTTGCATATCGTAACAACCGTTAATCCTGGTACAAGGATAGCACGTGACTTGGAGGTATCTTTAGGTGGCTGATACTTAGTACGGAAGGTTAACTTCTAACTACTACTACTTATGGTTAATACGACATACAAGTACCTTCTTTTACAGGTCATATACATTATTCCAACAGTTTTAACTATCAGTGTCTGACCCGTGTAAGTTCGTTAGCGAACAGGACCCCTAACTACTTAGCTAGCTTAGGTACTTTAGCATCGGCAGAGTGCTGGTGATCCTAGGAATGATCCACTACATGTAACTAACTGCATCCACAGAAGACACAAAAAGCAAACCCGAGAGAAGGTCCCTGACTCGAATTCATAATCCTTGGATAGCCCAGCCTTTAAATAGGCTATACAAACATGACACTAACACCTACTGCGGGTTGAGGGTTTGGGGCAAGCATTAGTGTAGTGTACCCAAGGTGATGGCAACTATGCGCCAATTTCCTTTATAATCACCAGCAGATGGCATCTGGTTCGATCGCTAACCGCCGTCATAGTGTAGTTCACAAAAGCAATCATATAGCTAACGCATCTCCCACTTGGATTGGCCACTTATCTTGGCAGTACTCTGTAATAGGAAATAGCTTACAAGGGTACTTCCACCTACCTTTAAATAACT